>QFDD01000136.1:0-63156 GCA_006871305.1 Vachellia collinsii | reverse complement strand
ATCTCCAATTTTAAGGATAGTTGAATTTGACTGAGCTTTATAAGGAATTGGCTCAGAAGGCTTTGCTTCAGCAAGGTAAAAAATATCAAGTATTTCATCCATAACACCACCACCACCACCATTTTTGGTCTTTGGTAAAGTTGGACATGAAAATTGTTTTCAGTACTAGTCACATGATTTATAATTAAAAGTAAGAAGTTGTTTAAATGTTATTAATGTAATAAATAAAATGATAGAATAAAGGTTTACATTCATTCCTCAATTTTACAATTCGACACCTAAAGTTTGTCAGTCATGGGTCAGCCCTCGGCCCATGGGTCACATGTATGTTTAACATATTTTCACTTTATTCAAATAGATTAAGTTAAAATAATATATTTTTAATTTTGGTCTTTAAAATGTAGTTTGTATGTGACAAATAACATAACAAGTTTGATATTAAAATTAGAAAGAATAAGGATTTAAGGAGTGAAAATATGTATGTGTCTTGTGTTTATCTTTATATAACACATACAATAACTGAAAATAAGTATTTAACTTGAAAATATTTCTTTTACAATTTGAAAGAAAAGAGGAAGTTGTTATAATATAATACATTAGATAAACGGTAAAAAAAAATATAGGAAGAATAAAGGATGTTTAAAGTAAAAAAAAAAAAAAATTTGGACGGGCCTAAACGGACCGGCCCTTTTAGGCCCGACTCCTTTTTTTTACACCAAATCACAGGTCCGGCCCTCGATTTAAACGGGCCTAGGGCCGGCCCATTTCCCCGGCTCTACTCCCACGTCCTTATCTCCTTTTTCTTCATCCGTTCAGCTCATTCCCTCCCTCATTCATCACTGTCTTCTTCATCACTCAGCCAGCAACCGAGAGCGAGAGCGAGAGCGAGAGAGAGAGAGAGCAGTGGCGATCTCACTGGAAAACATGGCCGAAAAACACAAGCAGCTAAGGGATCTCGATTAGGTAAGCTCTGCTCCTTTCATCCCCGTCTCCAAGTTAATTTTCTGGGTGGGTTTTGAGCTATGAACAGTAGCAAACCAGAGGATTAGTGAACGTATTTCAACGATTTGCTTAAGGAATGTTCAAGTCCTTGTTACCTCAAGCTAAATCAAGTGTTTCGTGTGATAAATTCGTTGGTTACGTGAGTTTGTGAAAATGGATTTCTTTCACCGTGACGAGATCCTCTGTTTTCTGTAGAACTGGCCTCTGAGTTGTGGTTTCATGCTTGAAAAATGATGATAGTTGAGTAATGAGTGTTTATAAGCTACTGGAATTCAAAATCAAATGATGCATGTAAGATATTTTGTTATCTCTAAAGCTGTGGGTCTCGGATTGTGGCTTGTGTGCATAGAGATCATTTATTTTTAGCTTGAGCTTTCGGTTTCTGAAGAAGAAGCTGAGCTTCTGAGTCCGTAATGGCAAGGTAGAATATGCATGTTGAAAATGCTACTTGGTTCTGTGAGAAACCGAAACAGGATCTTTGTTTCTGAAAAATCTGAGGCAAAAAGGAATTCTTCAAGTGGTTAGAAAGTATATAGATATATATATACGTGTACCCTGAAATTTGGAAATATATATACATGCACGTGTGTCTGTGTATAAATATATATATATATATATATATATATGAAGGTGTGGCTGTGAGAGTGAATACACGCACACATTAGAATTGGAATTTAGGTGCTGAGTGATTTTTCATGTGAATAAATCCTTTTTGTTTCATAGGAAAGTGAGCAGTATGGAAGTTTAGATGAATCAAAGAAAATATGTACATACACACATATGAGGTTATGCGTAGCTGTGAATGTAGGTAAATGTATATGCAAGTATTTTGGATTTGAAGTGGAAAATATGAACTGAAAAATATATATAGGCGTGTGGGTTAGTTAATGCGCGCGCGTGTGTGTGTGTATATAATTTAAGAATTGGAATGGAGGTTTTGAGCTAAATATATATATATATATATGTATATAAACATACACTATATGCTGGAACTAGAAAGTGTATGTTTTTGTCACTGTTTGCCAAGAATCCAAATAAATAATAGATGAATTTAATGAGCTGGGATGCCTATTTGGTGGTTGTATAGCGATTTTGATATAAAAAGGAGTAAGGTCTGTTTGTGCAGCTCCTTGATTAATTCATAATGTATTTTCATATATTAGATAAACTTGCATGAAGGTTTAATGGTTGAAGAATGCATAAAGATTTTTAATATGATGATTTTAATGTTGATATTAAAGCTGGAAAATTTTTCCAGATTTTATAAAGCTTGCTGTATTATTGTTAAAAGGAGTTAAATGGACCAAGTGTAGATGAAACATAAGTGTGGTTTTGAATATGATTCTTGAAGGAGGGATGAAGGTTGTTGATTAATCCTTCAACCATGTCTAGTATCAGAAGGATGATTTAAATCCTCTTGTTGATGCTGGGAAATTATGGAATGATAAATATAGTGCTGTTTTTTAGGGCTGAAAGTGTTCTTAGGCCAAGGAAATTGCATGATTATAAGTTTAATCTATTGGTTGGTGTTGGGTGTTAATGAGTCAGAAATATGGAGGTTCCAAAACAGAAATACTCACAGATATTAGGTGAAGCATATAATTTATTAAGAAAGGTAAGGAAATTATATCCAAAGACATTGGTTGAGAAAGTGGCTTCACATCTTAATGGTAAATATGATGAAAGAAATTATTATCTCTATCTGCAGAATCTAAGTGTCTTCCAATGAAGAAAGACCCTATGCTAAATAACTGAGAAAGATTTAAATTAATTATTGTCCCTTTCTTTTTCGTTAAGTTGGACAAATGATTAAGGAAATAATGTAAGGGGGTAGAAATGAAGTTAGGAAAGATTGATGAGCTCGATGAAGCTCGATAAGCGTATAGTTAATGAAGTGTTATATGTGAATATTTTTAGGATTGAATATTTGCCTGAGCACTCCAAGGAAGACTGGAAGATAGACTTGCCAAAGGAGGTAAAGGTAAACGAAGGGAGACTGGTAGAAACCCTCTTTATCTTATTCTTATGTACTTAATTCTGCATGCTTGTTTGTGCCATATTTGTTATACGTGATGAGATGAAGTTCCTTGGAAATGTTTCTCCTGGGCCCCCTCCGAAGGTGTAGGGGTGATTGTAAGTCCCTTGGGGAATGTTTTTCCTTGGGCCTCCTTCGAAGGTGTAAGGGTGATGTGTAAGTCCCTTGGGAACGTTTTTCCTTGGGCCCCTCCCAAGGTGTAGGGGTGATATGTTAAAGCCTTAAGGGATAGCTTCCTTTGGGCCCCCTCCGAAGGTGCAGGGGTATTATGTGAACCCTCCGAAGGTGTAAGGTGTTATGTGAAATGATATCCATATGAACATGTGGCTTGTTTTTGCATGATTGTGAATTATATATATAATTATTTGATAAACTGTGATTTCTACGGAGATTTTCGAATCTCACCCTCCCTTTCAAATAATTACAGCTAAGGTGGGTAGCTCAAAAGGCAAGGAGTTGGTGAACAGGGAAGCTTAAAAGGTGGGAAGGTTGGATGGTGTAATGAAGATAGAAAAAAAACCGTTTTCCCCTTTTTCCATGTTAAGTTTGGTTTTGAACTCAGTGAGTAAGAATGTTATTTTGATATAAGCCTGGGTGGCTTATGGTTGTATAATTAACTATGTAAATAGTGTATATGATAGGAGGTGAACATGTTGTGGTTGTGAGGGGAAATGTCTCCTCACAGATGCAAGGTAAGGGTTAACTGCAAAGGATAACCGAAAGTCTTTAAAGGATGTCTTTTGAAGTAAATGAAGTTAGAGAATAGTTTTAAAAAGAAAGTATTTTCAAACTACAGCTATAGAGTTTGAAATCAGGATCAAACCTGACCTTTTGAATTTCAAATGGGAATAACTGCTTTATCTAGAAGTAAATTTAAAAATTTTTAAATTTTTCAAAAAATTTCATCCTAACATCTTATGTAAAAAGGGGTGTGACAGGGATCTCTTTCTCATAGGATCTACCTTTATGTTAATCGGAAAAACTAAAATGCTCAAGCATGTCCTACAAAATACAACACAATCATGAGCACTAATTCATGTAATGAACTGGCATAAGAATAACAAAGCCACACACAGTGTATAATGAATCCATGTCAGGGATTTGAATTTTGAAGAGGAGTAAATCAGAGAACTTATGATTCCTTTCTCATCTCAATTGCATTGTACAGTAAGCCTTATATGCACTATCTTTCTTTTTTTTTTGGACCAGATTATTTATCAGTTCACTAACACGAGCCAAGTACAATGGGATTTTGAGTAACCCAAACCATATTCTCATATATTCTTAATAGAGCCCAAAGCGAAAATAAATTAACAAAGCTTTTCAAAGAATGAATCATTACATGAGAAACTGGTTAACTGAAGATTTTGAGGACATCGTTCTGTCTTTCGAATAATCTCAGCAGTGCTGTATCTGGTGGAACTTCTATTTTCAGGAATTTTCCTTCGATAGCAGTTTCGCATCAGCTTTACAACCTAGCTACTTTTGAAAGTGCTAAGGAGCTTAGAAAATGACATTGGGAAAACTTATTTCAGGAAATCCAGTTTCGTAAAAGCAACCTTCGACTTGTGTGGGAACAACTAATGTTTGAAAAGCAAAACCAATTTAGCAAAAGCAGCGAAACAAATATTCAATAGAAACTGGGTTTGCAAAACCGGGTTAATACCTCCAAAATGATATTCAAACACAACTCCAATCCTCTAGGCTTAGGCTCATATAGCGGGGTAAACCCTCTAGCCATCCACATTAGTCTGATTACAACTTCTACATTGGAGACAACTTGCTAGTAACTGATATGCATTTCAGAAAGATGGATCACCTTGTTGACTTTGTGCAAAAATAGTTGGTACATTCTTACAAAAATTCTAAACCAAATCAATATATTTATTAAAAAAAATATCACAAAACACTGTTCACAAGCCGATTGTCACTATTCACAAGCTCGAAAACACTATTCATGAAGCCCAATGTTCAAATCAAAGTCACTATCAAGTTTACTGTTCATAAGGGAAAACAGGGATTTTGCATTAAAAAAAGAAAAGAAAACACACGGATCTCCAAGAAGCTTTTCAAATTTCAAATACCCCGCCACAAATTTACACCGCTATACTCATGATTCACACTATTCAAAGCGCTCCCATTTTCAAAAGACGTCCGTCATCACATAGGCTTCCTCTCTCTCTCTCTCTCTCTCTCTCTCTCATTTCAAATGCCCCTTCTTTCGTCGAGCTGTAGTTGTGAGACAGCGAGTGGGATGCATGGTCGTGGGCTCACGGAGGAAAATGATGAGGTTGAAGAATAACAAGAAGAATAAATGCCACATGAGCGTCGGCCATGGTCGTATCAGCAAGCATAGGAAGCATCTGGGAGGTGAGGTAACAGCAAAGGTATGAAATAGTTTGATAGAAAAGGGAATTCACTCAGACCTACTAAGTAAGCCTCCATCACTCCTCTAAGCACCTTTTCACTGAGACCCACACCCTTTAACCCATTACCCTACTAGAGAGGATTCGTCAGGGCATTATTCGACCTTGAGATGGGTTTCCGGACATTTACATAAGGGAGGTGGGTTTGTCCCAACCTCGCGATTTTGCTTTACGATTTTTAGCTTCCGAGGTAACAAATTGTTTTTCTTTCCAATTTGAATACTTGTCAATTACTCATCAAAGTTTTGATTTTCCCCTCCGTTTGATGCACAACTGAAACATGATATGCACTCGCTGCTTGCAAAGAAAGTGAATTGCATCGTAATTATTGTTCGTCATAATATCCAGCCATTGGCCACTATTATTTAGTAAAACTGAAATCAACATGATCAAGTTTATGATTCGTATCCTGGATTATGATGGAGATGAATAAGTTCCTGACTCACATTTTGATACTCCGATTAACCTTAGAACACTGTGTATCTATTGCTCTGTTACTTCTATTTTGCAATTTTTGCCGGCTACAGAACCTAATTTTTTTTAAACACTTTGATTTAATCTCAAGGGTAGAAGATGATGATGATGATAATCAGTTCTCTGAATCATCCTCTGCTTTCACCATTTGTCCTATGATAATATTGCCACTAGATAATCTCCTAATCAGGTTTGCTTCTCTGTGCAGGTAATTGTAAAGTTAAATGGTCATGATGGGTGTGTGAATGCTGTGGAGTTTAGCTCTACGGGCTATCTTCTTCTCTCAGGTTCTGATGAAGAGCAAGTTATGTTTTGGAATTGGGCTTCCAAAACCAAGTTGTTTGAATATCCTTTTGGTTGCTCTGAAAACATTTTTCAGACAAGAATTATGTCATTTTCTGACGACCGCAAAATATTGACTTCTGCTAGTGATGGCTAGGTATCACTTTCTGCACCAAATATTCTTTTTGACCCCTTAGGCCAACAGTGATTCTCCTGTAAAAAGTCAACCAGTTTCATTGGGTTAAAGTAATATTGAGTCTAGAGGTTCTTTTCTTTCTATTCATTTATTATTGAAATGGATAATGACAGTCTTATTTCTTCTTCTATAAGGCCTTTTAGTTTTACATTATCGCTCTTGTGCTTCTTGCCCCTTTTTTTACTTTTCAATATGCCAATATGTTGAAATTTTGTCAATAGTAAATGAAGAGACCCCCGATTTAAGCGTAGTCTCATAAGTACGGTTCGCATGATTTTTACTCTTTTCTTCTTAAATAATTTTGTTGTTCATTACTTAGCATGCTTAGCCACTGGTCCACTAGAAGCAGTTCTCCTTCATTCCCTTCTAATGGTAGTTGGACTCTCAGCTAAGGCTTGGCCATCTCTCAGATGACGGTACGCTTGAAGTAGTTCTTTTATATTCCAAATCAAAATTATGCCGTATATGTGATGCTTTATTGTTGATCTTCCCATTTCATTTATATAGTTTCAAGTTTTTAAATATAACTGATAAACAAATTGCATTTATTCATAACTTGTGGTGCAGGGACCTTATCAAACTGTTGGCAGAGGAATCACCTTCTTGAAGCCATATAATGAGTAGCAAAAATGTTCTGGTCAGGATCTACATTGTCTATGTGATTTCATGATTTAATTTCATAGTGCAATTCTCTTTGACAAGTTACTCCTTTATTTCCTTGACTTCAAGTCCAATGTATGCGTACAGTGTCATATGCTCCTTGATCAGTTGTTATCGTTAATATGTTATTATATATACATGTATATTTTCCTTTCTTATGTTTGCTTATATTTAATAAAAATAAGTACAAATGACCATTCTTGGACCATTAAGCCCCATCTTTATGCTCTGGAGGAATGGGCCAACATACACTGCACTTCCAAGTATTTCCAGAGAATGGATGCCTTAGGAGTAATTGGTCTACCTAAGGTTATCATATGCTTTCTTGCCTATCATATGAATCTTATAGCCCTATAAAATACTCAAGCTATCTGTATTAGTGTATTTTAATGTATTTTACAACTAATTATTTTCCTATTTTTGTGGTTGATGTTGCATGATCAAATTTATTAGGTGTAATTTATGTAAATCTTGATGCGTATTCTGAATACATTGATGATTCTAAAATACATGTTTTGGAGTGTTGAAGAAGGTAGAGTTATTTTGGCTGGATATAAGTATGTAATAGCTATATAGGATATGAACCAATGAGTATATGTTTTAGAGAGAAGTTAGGCATTCACTCTAGATAGAAATCTAGCTTCTACATTTTTACAAGTGAGTAGAAAAAATACATGTTTAATTATTGTCAATATCATCGATCTTTACATAAGACAGGTTCATTTGATTTTTTTATTGCAGAGTGTGTTAGTCTTAAACTTCAATTGCAATTAGACTTGACTTGATGTAAATTATTGTATATTCTCACACTTGTGGAGCTTAGCATTCATGAGAAGCTATATTTAGATTTGTTTACTTTAATATTTTTCTGATATATAATATATTTTTTTGAGAAACTTTTGTATACTCTATTAGTGCATTTTAGTTGGATCTATCCAATATATTATTTGTGAATCCATTGGCTCTATCAAATCAACCTGCGCGGGCATGCAAGCTCTAGTTCCTACGAAATACAAAGATTGGTCAATAAAAAAAATAAATATAACAAAACAAACAGTGAGCCTAAAAACTCTTGCACATATAAAATATAGATGATAAAGTGGAAGATTCATTATTATTTATTTCTGTCCAGAACAATTAATGATTTGAAGGCAACGAGTAGAGAACCCAAATCAATTGAACAACACAAAACATGTGAATTTAATGTCTTCATCATCTTCTAGACATGTATATCAGAAATAGGAACTGTACTTTAAAAAAATTAAAAAAAAAACCACTCAGGAAAATTTGTAATCCCAGATATCAACACCATGAATCCAAAGAAAATGGGATCCACAGTTACTACCAGGATGTGAAATGTAATGATCTTGCTCTATGGCCAATCATAGCATCGCTGGTCATTACCCTGATGGCTACCAGAGATAGGACATTTGGACTTACGTTAAACCAGTACATGAGTAACCTTTACAACCTAGCTACTTTTGGAAGTGCTAAAGAGCTTAGAAAATGACATTGGGAAAACTTATTTCAGGAATCCAGTTTAGCAAAAGTAAACTTCGACTTGTGTTGGAAAAACTAAAGTTTGAAAAGCAAAGCCCAATTTAGCAAAAGCAGCGAAACAAATATTCAATAGAAACCGGGTTTGCAAAACTCAGTTAATACCTCCAAAATGATATTCAAACACAACTCTAATCCTGTAGGCTTAGACTCATATAGCAGGTTAATAGACTACATTTTCAATGAAAAACACTAGGCATCCTCATTAGTCAAATTACAACTTCCACATTGGGGACAACTTGCTAGTAACTGATCTGCATTTTGGAAAGATGGATCACCTGGTTGACTTTGTGCAAAAATAGTTGGTACAAAAATTCTAGAACAAATTCTTACGAAACACAAATATTGATCAATAAAAGAAAATATAACAAAATGAACAGTGAGCCTAAAAACTCTTGCACATGGAAAATATAGATAATACGGAGGAAGATTCATTATTATATATCTCTGTCCAAGACAATTAATGATTTGAAGGCAACGACTAGAGAACCCAAATCAATTAAACAACACAAAACATGTGAATTTAATGTCTTCATCTTCTTCTAGACAAGTATATCAGAAATAGGAACCGTACTTTAAAGAAATAAAAAAAAAACACTCAGGAAAATTTGTAATCCCTGAGATTAACACCATGAATTGAAAGAAAATGGGATCCATAGTTACTACCATGATGTGAAATGGAATGATCTTGCTCTATGTCCAATCATAGCATCGCTGGTCATTACCGTGATGGCTACCAGAGATGGGACATTTGGACTTTATCATCTAAAATTCATCTAATCAACTCGACTAGCACAAGAACAACAGAATCACGTAGTATATAATAAGTCCAAGTAAAATATTTGAAGGGGAAGCAGAGAACAATTATGGTTCTTTATCATCTAAAATGCATAGTACAGTAAGCCATCTATGCACTGACTTTTCTTTTACGAGGTTATTTATTAGTTGACTAACATAGGCTAAGCACAATGGGATATCAATGACCCAACCCTATTCGCATATATTCTTAATTGTCCAAACCGCAGCAAACACAGACAAAAGAAATGAACACAAATGGCCCCATATATTTCACCTATATGTGAGAAAATATGGTTATGAAAAAGGGTTTAAATACAAACTCAGAAGAAATCCACCACTGTTAAGACTTAGCAGAATAATTCCATCACTACATTACTCTAATCAAGCAAAGCATTCCCCCATGAGAATTTTACACACAATGTTAGTTGAAAAAAACTACATACAAAAAAAAAATAAAAGATAAAATAAATATGAGGTTTTTATGGTCATAGAAGGATGAGACTGTTGAAACTCTGATGGGAAATTGCTGCTGTTTGGAGCATCAGACAGCAATTCATTTCAAATTGGGATATCTTCCTCATAGGATTTAGCTTTTTATCCATAAGAAAAACTAAAATGTTGAACAATATCTTACCAAAAAAACTACACAATTATGGCCACTAATTCATGTAATGAACTAGAGAACAAGAACTACAGAGTCATACAGTATATAATGGGTCCATGTTAAAGATTTGAAGAGGAAACGATAAAATTATGGTTCCTTTATCATCTAAAATACATGGTACAATAAGCCATTCCAAACATCCCATTCTCGAATTGAATTTTCATTATTAGCACAAGAATATTATTGCGAAGAGATCAATCAGCAACGGAGATTAGGGAAACAGACTGTTACCGCTATCGAAGGTTAATTTGTAGGATTCACAGAGAATTCATACCTAAGCATCCCATTTTGGAATTGAATTTTCGTTATTAAAAGATCGGAACAGCGTGGAATGGACTAAAATTCAGAACAGAATTTTCATTATAAAAAAGGTAAAAGAATATCATGATTCTGGGATAAAATTCGCCTTGGCGCCACATGAAATGGATTAACCAAGAGGGAGAGGGAAATGTACTACCCGTTTGATCTGCCGTGGGAAAGCCAGAAAGCAGAGTAGGGTTTTGCTGGGAGACTTGAGGCCGAGCCGGTTTTACCATATTTTCATAAAATAGCAGAAAAAGACCTTCAACATTGTCAGATTGTTTGGGAATAGCTTTTAAAACTATTTTTAAGTAAGTTGAGATAAAACTCTTTCCATGTGTTCAGATCGTGTAAAACCAATTTTCAAAAACTTTCCGAACGAGCTCAAGATGTGAGAAAATTTACTAATCACAAAGAAGAACCAAAGCGGTGCTCAAGATGAAAAGCGAAGGGATTTCAAAAAATCAAACTAAAGGGAATGGGCGAAGAAAAGGGGAGAAATGGGCCAAAGAAAAAAATAAGAAAGGGGCCGAGTGAGGATTCAAGCAATGGGCTAGAGGGGCATGCATTAATGGGCCTGCACAAGCTAAAGGAACCCAACAAATGGGCAAGGTTATGAACTCCAAGCAAGATGATGTAAATGGACCAAAAGAAAAGCAAGGAAATGGACCAAGTGAGGATTTAATGAATGGGCCAAAGGGGTTATTCATTAATGGGCCTGGACAAGTAAAAGACCACAAGAAATTGGTGAGGATATGATTTCAAGTCTAGAGGACCCAAATGGTAAAGGAAAAATAAAAGTGATTACCCAAAGGACCCATTATGTGGTAAGAGGAAATATAACTCAAGTGGACAAGTAACATGAACATCATGTGAGGCCCCAAAAAATTGACTCATCCTCGAATGAAAAGGAAGATATTGACCAAGGCAAACAATTGGTTGAAAATAGTGTTATACCTAATTTAAATGATGAAGGACCCCAAAATTGCCTCATGCCTGGACATGCTGAACCAAAACTACTAGACCCAGTAGTTCTGTTAGTTGATGGTGAGGAGCAAATGGAGGACGCCATTGCTAAACTTGGCAACTTTGAAGAGGTATCATCTACCATGGAAAATGAAGATCATCTTGGTGATTTTGACTTTGTTCCAGGACAGGAGCTAGCAGTAAGTGCTCACCCTCTTTTTCCTTTTGTTTTAACTATGATTATTGCAACTTGGAATTGTAGAGGGGTGGGTTGAAAAGACCCTTTTAATAAAACAATGTATGTAGGATAATTAACAATTATTAAATAATTAACCATGGTTATAAAAGAATTTGTCTATCACTTTCAAAAACTTTAATTCTCGTCAATCAAATTAAAACCTTAGGATCTAGGGCACAATATCGCCCACAAATCCATACATTGAAATTTAGGGCACAAAACCGCCCACAAATCCACTAAATAAATCCATACATAAGACTAAGGGCACAATTAAAATAAGGGTTACAACCCAGCCCACTAGTCTCCGTCTTTCCACAATGTTAACCAAACACACGGGTTCAGATACAAACAGTTATCCTTTCAAAAATAAAATTAGAGTAAATCAAAATATGATGACCCTATAATGGCAATATATAACAATACAATCCTTCAAAAAGATTTCAGAGGCATACAAGGTTACAAACACTTATGTCTCTGCTTGCTTTCCTTGACCCCTATTCGAAAGAGAGGTCTCACCTAAAAAAAAGAATTAATACCACGGGGTGAGACATTACGTCCCCATAACTAAAATTAATCTATAATATATACAAGAAAGGAATGTAAGCCAATGAAGCAGGTTTATCAATAGTCACATTAATAATTTCAAAAATAAAATCATACATAATACTTTCAATAATTAGACATGTCCCCACTCATTCATCCTGCTCCTCCTTATATCTTCTGGACGTGGTACAGCCTATCAATGCTAGTGTATCCGGCCAAAGGTTAGCTAGTCACTTCAAGAACACTGTCCCCTTCCATGTCACCACCGATATACCGTAACAGGAAGGTGTCTACCCAAAACACCCAACTCAAATCCGGGCCAGGAATGAGAGAGCCGATGGGCACACAATTCAACCACATCTCTTCCACACAATCCCATATACCCCATAACACAATACAACATATTCAGTGTGTAACATCCAAGAATAAAAAAAAAAAAGAAAAGAAAAGAAAAGAAGAGAACATGGGGTCATTTATTATAATATGTTTTCTTTTGGGTCATATGTGGTAATTCTTGCCAAAATTTTATTAAAAGCATCAGACATCGCACGTTTTCTTTCTTTCCTACGCGTTTTCTTTCTTTCCCGTGCGTTTTCTTCTCTCCTGCGCTGCGTCCGCCATTGTTGCAGACTTTGGAGCTCAGTTTGGTGAGTAAAACTTCTTCTAATCACTATACTTCCTTCATAAAAGTTGTTCTATGCATTTTGATCTTTCAAATGACAGTAATTTTGTTCTGATTAGAGAAAAAAATTTTGGAGTTAGGGTTTTGAAAAGCTTTGAGTTTTGATAATATAAGATCATAGAAATATAGAGGGATGTTAATGGAGTGTTTTGATCCATTTAGATTTTTGATTTGGCTGTTTAATTATTTTATACGATTTTTTTGTTAAAATCTGACTCAACATTTGCTATTTATAGATTATTTACCCATTTAAAATTTTATTAAACAGTTTATTTGGGCTGTTGTGAGTGCTATTGGTGTTCTAATCATTTTAGTTTTCTTTATTGGTTAATTTGAGAGTTTTAAATAATATTTTTCTATTTAATCATATTATTATTTGGACATATATGATATTTATACCGATTAAATTTGAATTTCATAATTTATTCTTAATTTATTGGAACACATACTGATTTTTGAGTGAATGTGAGTTGAGGTTGATGATGAATTTTAAATATTTGAAATTTTTGATGAATTTTTTTTAGTGTTGAGATTTAATGTTTAATAGATTGAGGATATAAAAATAATTTGAACTATTCCAATAAAGAGAAATAATTTATGGCATGGAGAGATGTGATTTTTACAATGAGGACTTGAGGATACTTAATTTATGTGATTTTTGGTTGATGACTTAAATTGAAAAATTCTGGGGATTTTTAATAAATGGAAGAAATTATTATTTGTTATAACTTTATGAAGTGCAATAGAACTATTAGATGATAGAAATGTGATTGGGATAAAGAATTTGAATTATGAGTAGGTGGAAAATGTTTGAATGACTCAAAGTTGAAAAGGAAATGAGTTTTTAATTAAATTTATATATATACTTGTTTTATTAGCATTATATTAATGTGTGATTTAATTAATTGTGTAGATTAATTGTGTTTTGGTGACTTGAGCTTTGAGCTTTGGATTATTGTGGTATCACATATTTGCTTTGGCATGAGGTAACCACATTTAATTTATTTTATAAGCTTGTCATGGGTTGTAAGTTGTTTTGGAAAACATCTTTTAAAGTGTAAGCCTTATCTTGATTTAAAAATTTACTTATGGGGATTAATTTGTGAAACATGAAGTTACTTTTGGAAACTAAGTTCTATATGATTATGAATCATTGGTGACGTGGATAATATTGTGATATTATGATTTATATTAATAGCTCTCTATATATCTTGTGATGATACACTATATTGAGAATGCGATGGATATGCATCTTATATACATATATACATATTTGTGTGTGTGTGTTTTTGTTGTGTTGTTTAAGGATTTTGAATGGTTGTTGAGGATTGGATTGTGATGGAGATTGGCAAGACGATATATTGGTGAACCTTAAAGTCCATGGCAATAGTCTCCACTACTGATCATAGTGGTTGACATTATATTAGACTTTCCAAGTCTTGGACCCAGTTGTGGGCGGCTTGAGAATGGTCAACTCTTGTGAGTCTTGGACCCAGCTGTGGGCGACCACAGGGAGGATGACACCTTCCAAGTCTTGGACCCAGTTGTGGGCGGTTAGGAAGGGGGCTCATTAACCTCATAATGATGGTTGACTCTGGCCAAGTCTTATATCATCATAGGTTAGAGTCCACGTCAGGTGATATAAGGAGGAGTTTGGTGGAAGGAATTGTGTACAATTTGTGTTGTACTGTGTTGGTATATACTTGGTTACTAATTTATTCGAATGGAACTTTGTTCCTCTACCAACTTCTCTATGCGAAGTATATTATTATGTGTGCTATCTATGGGTTAATTAATCATACTATTGGTTTATAATTGAGTACCTGTATATATTTTCAATGAACTTATCCATGCTTCACCTCTTATAATCCTGCTTGATTATTTGATAAATTATTTGTTGGTTACTGGGACTTTATGTCTCATCCCGTGGTTTCAACATTTTTCAGAAGAGGGCCCCAGTACTGGTAGACGGGAAGGAAAAGAGCCGGAGGCATAGTATTGTGTTAGCCTTTTGTAGGGCCTCCTCTTTTTGAGACATTTATATAAGAGATGTATATATTGCCAGACATTTAGGTTGTGCATACTCTTTCTAATATTTTGATCATTTGGTGCGTTATGTAACGCTGCTAATTGCTGATATTAGATTATGAATTGGGCTTATGCTACCAGATGAGGGTATTTTGATAGCCACTATTTCCTGTGCAGGAAATTCCAAGTGTGGATGATATATTTTAATGTTTGAATGACATTTGGTCAACTCTAAAATCTTAGGTTGACATTTCTTGAGTAAATATTTGGGGATCATAGTAAATGAGATGTTAATTTTGGGTTTAAGGAAGGAGGACATTTCACAGTGCAATATACTTTTCTTTTATCCACATCTCACAACAAATAACATCATGCATAAGTCACAATCATTTCAACCGCAATATCATCACTCATAAACACATTTCATATATACAAATTGAAAAATACACTGCTTCACTGAAATTTGGTAAGTATTCAAACATATGCATACCTTTTCAAAAACACATATAAATAATATAAAAGAAAGTAAGGTCTCAAAAACACCTTACAGTCCATAAAGTGCATATAAGATAAATTAATCCCGGTTACCTCAACTCCAAGTTTAACCTTGAATACTTTAGAAGCCCAGAGTACAATTCATAATTCCGAATCACACACACACACACACACCAATCTACGCAATAATATAGAAACAAATTTAATACATAATTTACATAATTAACATACTTAACCAACCTAAAAGTTTTGGATTAATTACACAAAATTACAAATTTTGTACTCTACTCTCAATCAATTGTTCTCACTTCAATTTCACACTTTTCCCAACTCAACTAATTCATTTAAATCAGGATTTAATATCAAATACATGTCATTGTACCAAAACCCCAATTTGAAATTTATATTTTCAACATAATATACTAATAGCATTATCAATAACCCCAAATAAATTGTTTACTACAATTTTAATCTGGAAAAATAATCCAGAAATAAAAACAATGGGTCTGATGCAAAAAAAATAATTATAAAATCATAAAATGACCAAATCGAAAATCTAAACTAATGAAAACTATATATTAATATCCTTTTACATTCCTATGATCTTATATTGTCAAAAATCACAACTTTTCAAAATTCAAACACTAAAAATTTTCTCTAATCAGAACAAAATTATCAGCATTTGAAAGAGAAAAATATATAGAATAATTTTTATAAAAATGTTTAGTGATTAGGAGTAGTTTTGCTTACCCAAATAAGCTCTAAAGGAATGCTTGCTTGACAGTAGCGGCGGCAAGAAGAGAAAAAGAACGCGTACGGAATTACAAGACGCATGCTAACCCTTTTTTATAAAATTTTGGTTGAAAATACGACAAATGGCCCAAAGGAAAAATTTACAATATAGAACCCCATGTTTTTTTTTTTTTCCATTTCTCTTTTTTTTTCCTTCCTTTTATTTATCTTATTATTATTATTTTCATACATTTCATTTATTCTATAATACCAAATTATATTTGAGTGAATTATATTAATCAAATAAATATAAGATAATTTTTAATTATAATAAAATAAATATTTTCTAATAATAACTTTAAAAATAAAATTTTTAGGACGTTACACGGGTAGTAGGACCTTCCCTATTCTTATTAGAGATGTGGTTAAGAAAAATGAGATAGATATCCTCTGCTTGCTTGAGCCTAGAATCAGTGGTACCTGTGCCAATAATATGCTCCGTAGACTTCGTTTTTCTCATTGTATCAAGGTTGAGGCCTCAGGTTACTCTGGGGGAATTTGGCTTCTTTGGAATAATTGAGATTTTGAAATTGACTATATTACTTCAAACACTCAATTATTGCATTGCCAAATTCATAACCTGAGGCTCAATCAGAAATTCTTTGCATCCTTTATCTATGGTGAAACAACCTATATGAAAAGGAATCATCTTTGGCAAACCGTCCTTGAGATTGCTCAGCATACTAGTGATGAATGGATTTTGATTGGGGATTTCAATGCATACAAAGTTCCTGCTAATAAGATAGGAGGAGCTCTGACTCATGTCATTTCAATGCAACAATTTGATGATTGTATCCTCGAAGCTAGTCTTATTGTGCTAAATGACCCCTAAGTCAGGTCCACTTGGGAGCATGAAGGGCTTAAGGAGAAGCTAGACTGGGTCTTTTGTAATGTCACATGGGAGATCACGTTTCCCTATACCCAAATGACTCACGATCTCAAATACAAGTCTAACCACAAGGTGGTAATCATCTGATGTATTCCAATTTTACCTAAGCCCCAAGTACAGAAAAGATTCCATTATCAGGCAGCTTGGACGTTAGAAGAGGATTTCCAACAAATTGTAGACAATGCTTGGAGGGAAAGAGACTGGATTGATGGGGTCAAGAGTTTTCAGGATCAAGCTACTGAATGGAATAACTCTTCGGTTGGTAGCATTCCCAAGAAGAAGAGGGAGATTTTAAAAAGGCTTAAGGAATCGATATTAGGAGAAGGAATGGTGCTCTGAAGGGTCTTTGTAGATTGGAAAAAAAACTCTAGGAGGAATATAACAAGTTAATGATGCAAGAAGAGCTCCTTTGGTTTCAAAAATTTAGATGCAATTGGCTTCAATAGGGAGATCAAAATACAAGATACTTTCATGCTTCCACATTGTGAAATGATAAAAGCAAAAGATTTTTGATCTGCAAGACGATAGTGGAAATTGGATACAAGACCAAGAGGAATTGAAGGTCATGGCAAGTAGGTATAATAAGAACTTATACACCAAAGACTCGAGTGTCTCCTCTACGTTAAATTGGCAGAGTGATTTTCTATATCTGCAAGACTCTCAAATCCATTCTCTCCATAAAGAGGTGAATATTACTGAGATAAAAAATGCAGCATTTTCTATAGGATCTTTTAAAGCTCCCGGACTTAATGGAATTCAAGCTCACTTTTTCCAGACCTAATGGGATGCTGTTGGTTCCAAGATCTGTGATTTGGTTAAGCAGGCCTTTATAGACCCTTCCATATTCAAGACTGTCAACCAGACCAATATTGTCCTAATTCCCAAAGTTGAGAATCCTACCACTCTGAAAGACATGAGGCATATTTCCTTGTGTAATGTTAGCTTTAAGGTGCTGACAACGCTCTTAGCTAACAAATTTAGACTAATCATGAATGAGTTGGTGAGGTTCAAGCAAAGTAGCTTCATCACAATTAGATCGAGTTGCAAACATAATCATTGCGTAAGAGGCCATTCATCTCATGAGATCTAAACCGGGAAGAAAAGGTTACATTGCGATCAAGGTAAATATGGAGAAGGCGTATGATAGACTTAACTGGGGATTTCTTGAAAACACTCTGCGAGAGGTAGGGTTTCAGGATAACTTAGTCAGTTTGATAGTAGGATGTGTTGGTACAGCCACTATGAGGCTCCTATGGAATGGTATGGAAGGCCAGGACTTCATACCATCCTGAGGGATTCGCCAAGGGGATCCTCTTAGCCCTTACTTATTTGTCCTATGTATGGAGAAATTGGGTCACTTGATCAAGGCCGAATGTAGAAATAGTAGATGGAAACCCCTCTATTTTCCTAATGATGGCCCTCTCCTTTCTCATATGTTCTTCACTAGTGATCTCCTTCTTTTTGCTGAAGCCTCCTTAGATCAAATGAACATTATTAAGCAAACTATGAAAAGAAGGAGATCACTAGAAGCCTTCTTCTCGAATAATGTTAGCGTTGAAAGAGCGGCAAGTTTGAGCCAAGTATTGGGTATCGAAACCACAACTGACCTGGGTAAATACCTTGGTGTCCCCCTCATACACTCGCATGTAAACAAAGTGACATTTGGCCACATAATGAAGAAGGTTCAGTCAAAACTTTCTTCGTGGAAGGGGAAATATCTAACTATGACTGGAAAGACAGTTCTTATTAAAGCAGTCATCTCAACCTTTCTGTCTTATCAGATGCAATCTGTCCTCTTACCAAAAGGAGTTCTTCAGGAGATTGAAAAGGTTAGTAGAAATTTCTTTTGGTCTCAAGATGAAAATAAAAGGAAAATGCACCTTATTGTTTGGAGCCAAATTATGAAACACAAGAAATGTGGAGGACTTTGTATAAAAAAATTTGAATTGCAGAACAAAGCTTCTATCATGAAGCTCTGCTGGGGCTTGATTACCAAACCGGATGCTCTGTGGGTCAAGTGTCTTAGAGCCAAGTATGATTGTGGGACACAACCAATGCCCTCGGTAGTTAGGAAAAAGTTCAATTCCCTTACTTGGAAGGCTATTACTGAAGTCTATGAATTGTTCCTTTTAAGGTTTAGGAGAAAGGTGAATAATGAGTTATCCACTACAGCCTAGTGGGACCTATGGACACCTTTGGATAAGCCTCTTATTAAGTTTGCACTCATAATGTGGAACACATCAACCCAGAGGATCAGGTTAAGGATCTCATTCTTCCAAATGGTAGGTGGGATATTAAGAAGCTCGCAACTTTCCTCCCCCCTTATATTATTAGATCTGTCCTCCAATTAAATCCCCCGTCAAATGATAGGGATGATGAGTTCTCTTGGAGAGGCTTTTCTTATGGCACTTTCTCTATTAAATCTGCTTATGCGTTCCTGTCAAAACCAGCTGATAAGGTGGCTAACCCTTTTTGGCACAAGATTTGGCGTTGGTTGGTTCCTGAAAAAATAAAATTTTTCCTGTGGGAAGCAACCCATGAGAGACTCATTACCAACTCAATTCGAGCTAGGAGAGGATTGTTAAGGACAGGAGATTGTCCTTTTGGGTGTCACTATGAGGAGAGGGTCATTCATGCTCTTCGAGACTGTAAGAGAGCAAGAAATGTATGGACAGAGTTTCTTAACCCTAACATATATACTGCTTTCTTTTCTTGTGATTTGCAGGATTGGCTCTCATGGAACACAACACGTCAGCCTAGTAAGGCAAGATTTGGGCGATGGCCATGGTCAAAGATATTTGCAGATGTATGTTGGACAATATGGAAGACTAGATGTGTGTAAATATTTGAATCTAGCAGATCTACAACAAAAGAAATTATCCAGCAGTGTATGTTCCATCTCATGGAAGATGTATTTGAGGGAAAATTTATCCACAAGATTTTCCAAGGAAGTTCTACTAGGGAGATACACTGGACACCGCCACCAAGTGAAACTGTAAGATTGGATGTAGATGCAACGGTTCGGGCTCCAAACCAAGCTGCATGTGCCGAGCTTATCAAAGATTACTAGGGTCGTTGGATAATAAATTTTCAGAGGGCACTTGGGCATGTCACAATCACTACAGCAGACATTTTGGCCATCCAAACAGGGTTGGAAGTGTGATGCGCCTTGCAGTTCATGAACATCCAAGTATTATCAGATTCTCTAGAAGTGTCAATATTTTGCTCAGGGATTGAGGACCTACCCACCACTTGCTCAAGGAAGTTGAAGTAACATGTCACTTACTATATGGAAGTTAGACCATAGAGTTATATCATGTACCTAGAGAAAGTTTGATGTGTGCTGATATCTTGGTAAAAGAAACTCATCTAGGAAGTACCTAAACTTGTCTTCTGTTAGACGCTCCACCAAGCTGTAGAAATCACCTCCTTCTTGAGCAGTCATTTTTGAGGGGGCTAACCCTCCTATTTTACCTAGTAGCTATTTCTTTTCCAAGCCTAGCTTACCCTTGTAATTCAGAAAAAAAAAACCCCATTTTACCTAGTAGATATTTCTTTTCTAAGCCTAGCTTGCCCTTGTAATTCAAAAAAAAAAAAAACAAGAAGAACCAAAGCCAAAAATGAATTTGAAATCGAAGAGAATAAAGAAAAATAAAAGGGAAAAGACTGAAATACCCTTATTTACTTTTAAAAGTTCATTGCCACCTAGCTGGAGATACCATAAGGAAACTCTTTAGTTTTAACTCTAGTTTATTTCCAACTTTTATTGAACCATCCCTCACATTTTATTAGATATTACTAATTTTGGTTTACCAATTAACATAAGGTATTATTTACATTTTATTAGTCATTACCAACTTTCATTATCAAATAATAAATTCACTTTTTTAACTCATTTACAATTTTTGTATAGGCATTCCCCATATTTTATTAAATATTATCAACTTTCATTTATCAAGTAACAAATTTAGATTTCAACTCAGTCATAAGCTTTTCCAGTATGAAGACTAATAGGTGAAATTAGTTTCAAATGAATGGTGCGTATGTTTAGATCAATGTATTAAATTTTATTTGAATTTTCTAAATTGATGTGAGTATATAAATTCTAAAGTTATCTTTTTTTTTCTTTTCTAACAATTTTTCAGTACAGTGGAAAAAAATAACATGAATAAAATGAGATTGCTTTAATTGATTTATGTGTGTGTATTGTGCATTACAAGGTACTATAATCTTTAATATAAAGGATCTTTGGGAAAAGATAGATTGTCCTTATTATAAATCACTTGGTAAATTTCTATTTCAGTTTTCTAATATTATGTTTATTTAAAGTTATTAATTATGATGAAGAATGTAATATAAAATTTAAAAATCTTTTAAATATGGATACAATCAACAAGTTATTTTAATTTTACACATGGTTAATAACTTCAGTAACTCATCTTGATTTCGATAAAGTAGTTAGAGGTAATTGCTTTAATATAGGTATAAGTTTCTTCAAATTAATTCAATATGCTAATGAAAATTGCTGAAAACATTAAATTTAACATAAAAAATAAGTGGCTTTATATATTATTTTTATTGGTTACACTAAAGTTCAACATTATACTCCTCTAATTCTATTTATGAGGCAAAGAGTAAATGAATTAGTTGATCATATTTATAAATCATTTTTAAATGAATGTACCATTTAGCCAATCATTTATTATTGTTACTTTGTTTTCATGTGGTACAATGAATATATATTAAATAAGGATAAAGTTAAAAAGTTAGTGCAGTCGTTTTTTTAAGAATACATGGATTTCATTACTTAAGCCAAAGAAGTACAACTTCTAGCACTACAAAAAAAACAGACTTTCAGCGACAATTTTCAGCGGCGACAAAAAAAGTCGCCGCTGAAGGTACCCTTCAGCGGCGACAAAACTTATCTTTCAGCGGCGACTTTTTCTTGTCGCCGCTGAAGCCCAAACTTTCAGCGGCGACTTTTCTTGTCGCCGTTGAAGATAAGAATTTTTTTTAATTTTAAATTATTTTAAATTTAATTTTTTTATTTTTTTTAAAAAATTAATACCTTCAGCAACGACATTTTTTGTCGCCGCTGAAGGTAAATTTTTTTATTTTATTTTAAAATTATATATTAAATTTTTTAAAAAAATTTAATACCTTCAACGGCGACACAAAATGTCGCCGCTGAAGGTAAATTTTTTTTTAATTTAAAATCATTTATTTAATTTTTTTAAAATTTTTATTAGGGTTTTTTCCTCGTACGATGCAAACAGTAATATTAATTATCTAAATGCTACACTATGTAAAATATTTACCCATATGCTGCACTTAAAATCGGTCTTGAGAAGGGCGAGTTTGAAATTGTTCTAAAATTAGCTCATTAGAAAAAAAATGAATCTCTAAATCTCTCCCCCAACGTAAAAAAAAGTTATTAACTTCAAATTAAAAAATCACTTCCTCACATTAGTAAAAAAATGCTTATTTAGACCACCTTTTTTAGACCGCATTTAGATGATAAGGTCTAAAAAAATGACCGGTGGTATTTCTATAAATAAGAATACAAATTTTAAGTCATTTAGACCGCACCTAAGAGGTGCGGTTTAAAAAGTGCATCTTTTAGACATCACCTCAAAGGTGGGTCTAGAAAGACTATTTTTTAGACCTCACCTAACAGGTGCGGTCTAAAAGGCCAATCTTTTAGACCGCACTTAACAGGTGCGGTCTAAAAGATGCACTTTTTAAACCGCACCTTTTAGGTGCGGTCTAAATGACTTAAAATTTGTATTCTTATTTACAGAAATGCCACCGGTCATTTTTTTAAACCTTATCATCTAAATGCGGTCTAAATAAGCATTTTTCTACTAGTGTGAGGAAGTGATTTTTTTAATTTAAAGTTAATAACTTTTTTTTTAGGTTGGGGGAGAGATTTTGAGATTCATTTTTTTTTTCTGATGAGCTAATTTAGAGATTTAAAAAATAACAACAATTTTGTTTTAAATGGGGGGAGGGATTTAAAAATAATAACAAATTTTTTTAAAGGGTGGGAGATGTGATTTAAAAATAATTTTTTTTAAAAGGGTGGGGAGCATTGAGGTTGGAACTCGTTCACTGTGTGAACGAGTTCCAACCATTTAACAAAAAAATAAAAAAATTTCTGAACTCGTTCACAACGTGAACGAGTTCAGAATTTTGTCAGTGGGCCCCACGGTTTGACTGACAAAGTGTAGTATATGGGTAAATAAGTTTTTGTGTGTAATATTTAGGTAAAATATTTTACTGTTTGAAGCATGTTTGGAAAAAAACCGTTTTATTACCTTCAGCGGTGACATTTTCTGTCGCCGCTAAAGGTTAACTTTTTTTTTAATTTGAAATTATTTAAATATTAATTATTAAATTTTTTTAAAATTTAATACCTTCAGCGGCGACATTTTGTGTCGCCGCTGAAGGTAATTTTTTTTAATTTTAAATTAATTAAAAATTAATTATTTAATTTTTAAAATTTTTATTGATAATATATTTTTTATCTAAAAATAATATTTTTAAGAAATAAAAATTATTAAATTAATATTTATATAATTTATAAAAATATAAGTTCACTAAAATAATATATTATTCAATCAATAATATTCTATATATAAAATTAAAAGTTATAATCCAATTTACTTTTAGTTTATATTAATATTATATATTGTATATATAGATATATATACAAATAATATATATACTTAAATATGTGTGTGTGTGTGTAAATGTCTACAATTTATTATATAGTAAAATGTTATATATATATATATATTTAAATATGCGTTTAAAGTATGTAAAGTCATTGCAGCTCAACTGGCAAAGGCTCACGTACGCGGCCAAGAGGTTGGAGGTTCGATTCCTGGAGGAGGCAAAACTTCAGATTTATCAGATGGTGACACGTGGCATTGTGAGGTGGCAACATGTGGCGTAGGTGAGGTGGCATATATGTGGCGACACGTGGTGTGCAGGGAATGGTGGTGATGTGGCAGTCGTCGGTGACGTAGCACCGACCTGTGATGATGTGACAGTTGCCAGAGTAAATTATTATTTTTTAATAATTTTAAAATTATTATTTTTTAATAATTTTAAAATTATTATTTTTTTAATAATTTTGAAAATACTTTCAGCGGCGACCTTTTTTGTCGCCGCTGAAGGGTATCTTCAGCGGCGACTTTTTTTTGTCATCGCTGAAACCTTCACCGACGATACTTTCAACGGGGACTCTTTTGTCGCCGCTGAAAGACTTTCAGTGGCGACTGAAAGTCAATTTTTTTGTAGTGTAGCCATTGGCTAGACTTTCATCTGTCGTCCGCCTCTTGAATAAAAGGTGGGAGTTAATCAAAGATACAACAACTATCATCTCAATTATGTGAAGGCTTAGTTAATTGATCAACAATAGATATAATTTTTCTACATACGTGAGTGATCTCCACTTACCAATCTTGTTGCATTATATTTCTAAGATCATTCACAATCTCCTTAAAGGGATAGTGGTGCTCGTAGCCCCGTAAGGAGTAATTGATTGCTTCTATGCAGTTAAATTGTAAAACTATTCGATTAAAACCCTTGCTCTAGCAAAGATTAAGACCCTATAAAAAAATAATCATCTCTGCAACTACAGGAGGGACATTAGTTAGTTTACAGCTGAAACCACAAACCCACCTATCATTAGGATCTCTACTATACCCTCCACAACTGCTTCTACAGTTTTGTAAGAATGAACCATCCACCATTAGATGACAACCTTCAACACCCAATTTTTCTACAGGGGACTCTTGTGCTTGTTGCCTTCTCAATCCACATTACTGAATGATGCCATGATCTGAGCAAGCTTTAAAAAAGCTAAATTTAGCATTGATTCATATGATCTTCTCTAGAGAGCTTATTACATCTCGAAATCCATGTACCCTAGCACATATAGCCAAAGAAGACATCCCGAGGAAGTTTCCCAACCTTTTGACATCCTTTGTTTCCTGTCAAATTCCTTTTGAACTAGTCAACTCCTTGTAATGAAATAACATTTCCCATTTGTTACAATGTACCACAGATCTCTAGATCATCTACGATCCTCGGACAATCACGAAGGAGATGCACTATGTCCTCCTCCTGTTCACAACCATAAGGCCAATTAGCTACAGTATTCAGTCCACGTTTCATTCCCAGTTGGGCAGTATGAGTCCTTCCATGTCATGCTAGCCATAAGAAAGACTTAATTTTTTTTCTAGTACAGGCCATAGCCAGATAATCTTCCAAATAGTATGCCTATCTTGTTGTGTTCCTACAAAAAGAAAGCAATAAGCAAAATTACCAATAAAACGATAGTTAGTAGACGATTTTCAGAATATCTTGTTCTCTCTTTTCTCATCTCTCGGTGGGTGCACACAGATAATATGATTAATGATGTGAAGAAGAAATCATTGCCCCATTTTCCCTTCATCCCAATCCCCATTCTAGAGTACACAGTCTACCACACATTCACTCATGTCAATTCTATCCTCATATCCTGGAATCAGATCAATGAAAGGTCTATTCAACTTTGACCAGTTATCAAACCAAAAGGAAGTACTCTTTCAATCCCTAATCTTCCTCCCTACTCCTTCTTTGAACTTTCCCTAGACTTTACATATACCTCTCCAAGTAAGGGATGCTCTAATAATATAGTGTATTGCTTTCGTACCACAATTATATTTTGCTCTAAGAAGTCGGACCCAAAGGGTGTCTTGTTGGCAAATTAGACCCCAACAAAGTTTTATAATGAAAGCTTTATTTTGTTTTCTTAGGTTTTTAATCCCCAAACCACTAGCCTTCTTTCCATGCAACACTTGGTTCCAAGACAATAGATTTAGCTTGTGATTATATTCAGTATCTCCCCACAAGAAACTTCTGCTATGTTTTTCCAATTTTTGCACAAGTTTTGGCAATAACATAGTTCGCATGCAATATGTGGATAATGCTGTCAACATAGCTTTCACCAAAGTAGTACGCCCTAAGAAGTTGAGATGGCCTTTATTCCAACTAGATAATTTCCTTCCAGTAGCTTCTAATATTGGAGCATATGATGGATACAAGGCTCTTTTATGAATCAATGAAATGCCCAAGTAATTACCCAAATCATTTGTTAGGTTCACCCCCATCTTTGTACTCAGACTCCTTTTTCAGATTGAATGAACATTCGTAGGGAAGCACATCTTAGTCTTTAATTTATCCATCTTCTGGCCTAACAGATCATAAAAGAGTTTCATACATGTGAGTATCTAATTAACTTGAGGGCTTGAGGCTTCACCAAAAAGGATAAGGTCATATGCAAAGAACAAGTGGGATACAAGAAGTGCCCTTGCATTTATCTTAATTGGCTTCCACGATCCTTCCTCTTCAGGAGGTGCCTAGTTGTATGGCTTCTTTCATATATGTGCTCACCCTAAATAAGGTTTGATAAAAATTGACAGCCATATCTTTAAGTTGAGTTTGGTTGTACATCCATTGTTCTTCAGAGTTCTTCAGAGCTTCAATATGCATACTTCACCGCCTTACAATGGTGGAAGTGTGAAAGAATTTGTTACTCTTATTACCTTATTACAACCAATTACACAGTGACTTCTAATACCAAATAAGCTCCTCTTGAGCTAGAGCTTTATTATATTCATTCCACAATTCCTTCTCCGTTTGTAGGAGATATTGATTGTCTTGGCATGCCCTTGCTCTCTCTCTCTCTATACCTTCAATTCTTTTAAGAAAAAAAAAATCTCTTTTTTCTCATGATATTCCCTACTTTCACTTTATTCCACTATGTTGCTTTCATAGTGAAAGAAGCAACATTAGAAGTAGTTGAACAATATCATTGAAACCTTCTTCAAGTATCCATGCTACTTGAAACCTACTTTCCCTTTATTCCAACCTTGTTGAACAATATCATTGAAACCTTCTTCAAGTATCCATGCTACTTGGCATCAGAAGTAGTTTCTTGGAGGTCTAGGTGTGTTTATGGAAGAGCTTCTTACAAAAACAGGATGGTGATCATAACCGAATTTTCTCACATGGATAACTCTAGCCTAATAGTACTTATTAATCTAGAGGTCATTAGCAAATACCCAATCAAGTTTCACCTTCAAGAGGTTCGTTTCCTAGGTGTAATGTTCGTCCACATTATCAACTTGCATCAATCTAGATTTTTGAATGCAATCTCCAAATTGACACATTAAGTAGGAATTCATAGGAGAGCCTCCTTTTTCATCCTCACAAAACAAATAGGCATTAAAGTCTCCAAGAACCAAGGTTTATCAACTTCAGTACTGATTTTAATTAAATCATTCCAATGGTTCCTTCTTAATGTGACGCAAGGCCCTACATAGACACATGTTAACAAGTAGGATGCATTCTCCTTCTTATTTTCAACTGAGCATGAATAAATTGAGTAGAGGAAGACAAATAACAAATATCAACACAATTATCGTGCCAAAGAATCCAAAATCCACCAACGTACCCAGTTGCTTCCAAACAAATTCATTTTACTAAAGCCCAATTTTTTAATTATCCTATCAGCCTGCAACCCACTCACTTTTATTTCCAATAGAACTAGAATTTGAATATTTTGCAAACAAAATTAAATCCTTAATGCATTCAATAAAAGTTTTAGATGCAGCACCGCGACACTTCTATGAAATAATATTCATCTAATAATAAAATGGGAAGAGAAATAGGAACCTTCTCTTGATGCCTACTTTGTTGGTTGCAACATTTTCTTCCTTTCTTCTTCATCCACCATCTCTTTCCCACATCTGCATATGTCTCGTACCATTGATCATGAATATCATGATTTTCCACTTCAAAGCCAATTGCAGCGTCATTATTACTTGTATTGTCAGGGGCTCGTTTAAGGCTGCGATGAATGCTTGCTTAAGATTACTCTAATTGGTTTTTTTTATACAAAAATTTTTGGAAAGGGGTTAGGCTCGTCCACAATCTAAGAGTAGAGCAAAATCTCTTTTCATCCTAAGTCATACCAATATTGAGTAGGGTGAACTGTCAATTACTTTCAAGCATTTATATAGGCATTCAAGAGCTAGGATGCATTCAAAACGTCGCGACTGAAGCTACAACAAAATGGCATTCCCAGGAATTAAATTCACTCCATTTGTAAGTGTCTGATACATTCATCAGTTAAATCCACGGACTATGGATCCTCTGCTTAGTTTTAGTAGTAGCAATAGAAATAGAAATTTCCGTTGGGTTTACTGCAATTTGTGATGTCGTGGGCCGCTGATTCATGCTGTGAAATTTTTGCTTTTCTAAATTACTCAAAATCGTCGGCCCTTGCTTAGTCACAGCCCCAAATACCACTTTGTGGGCTCTCATTGCTTGCTTCCTTTTTTGGATTGGCGAAACCGTGATGGGGCTTGCGGTGCTTTCCCTTTGTCATCTTTCCTGGGCCACTCTTGTGTAGGTTCCTTATTTGCGTTAAGAATTACCTGCTCCAAAGTAGCACCCAAGTCTCCTTCTTGTTGTAACCCATCTGCTTTATCCACTTTTTTTCCTGCAAAAGCATCTTTGGTTTGGAACCTTTTGTCTTGTTCTTTCCTTATATTCCGCGGTCTATAAAAGTTATTGTAATCCAAGAGTTAATGATTTTTAAGATCTTTTTTATATGTGTAAAATACGTTGAAATTATCTCATAAATAAGACCAACATAGTATTAATTTATATTTTACTCCCCTTATTAAATATATAAAAAAAATTACTCTCTCTCTCTATATTAAAAGTAGTAAATTTATATTAAAACTAGTGAATGTCTTATGCAAATAACCATCAACACTTTTAGAAGGCGGCATGTAATAGGAACTTGAGGAAGTATAGAGAAACGTATTCAAAAGAAGGAGAAAAGTCTTGCAATAATAACTACCTTCTTATTATAAGAATCAGCTAATTTTTTTAGAAGATTAAAAAAATTAATTAACTGGTAAATTGGTGGTAGTATGGGGTCACTTTGGAGGGTTATTTGACATAAGGATTAACAAGGAAGGGGATGAAGAAAAATATTTTATAAGTTGGATTTAGAAGAAATTAGAGCAATGGAGTTAAAATTTTTAAATTAAGTTTTATTACTATTTTATCTTACATTTTCTTTTTATCAAAACTTTATAATCCCATTTTTCCAAATTTTTTAAATATAACTTCTAAAATTTTCCTACTCTTCCTCTCCCTTTCAAATCTCTCATACCAAACCGTCCCTTCTATAAGTCGTATTCACAAATTATTTTAAATATGTTTGGTATGGTTAAAACAAATTAAGCTTTATTAATTATATTTTAAAATTCAATAATCTTTCAACTTCCTCCCTAATTGGTGTATACATTATTTTCACAAGAACAAATGAATAGAATAATTAATGAAGATAAAACTCACAATCATATAAAACATTTAATAATTCGACTTATAAATATAATAAAAAGATTTATTTTTTCTTCACCCTTTAAATAGAACCAAATGACTAATCTCTTGTATCTCTCCCATACTCTTTATGTTCAAATTTTATTACATTTTTCTAAATAGCATGTTATAAAATCTCACATATTTAACTTTATTTGAAATTTTATTGCTCATTTAGCAAAAAATATAATTATAAAATTGATCATCCTCAAAAAATTTCCTTGACCATATTAGTAATTATCAAATTATATATAAAGAATACTCCCTCCCCCAATCCTTTTTATAAGAGCTCAAAATTTAAATTAGTTTGGTCCTTTTCATAATATCTTATTTCGGTTGTCTCAATACTAAACACATTATCACTCATAATTTTTTATCACTAATTATCTCTCCTAATTTTTCTTTATAAATAAAGATATACATAAGAAGACTCATTTACTGTATATTCATTACTTAATCAATTTCAACTAATTTTTAAATTATATCCTTCAATTGAAAGGAAGTTATAAAAAGTCAATAATGGAGGAAATACTTTTCAAAAAATTTCATCGCAATTTTTTGAGAAAATTGAATGTGGCCATGTGCTGTCAATTATGTCCAATCGTGCTCTCAAGACTTTTTTCGGTCAGGCATTTAGCAATTGCTACGAAAATTGTTGTGATTTTACTTTTGAATGTGCATCTAGTTGGTAAATTTTACCTTTAATATTCTTATTAAACTCAATTTTTATCAATGACTTACGAGTCTTTTCTTCTTTCTATAATATTTTCAATTTTCATGATTAAACTTTATGTTAATTCCTTTTTTGGTTCATTTTGTTCCCAACAAATTTCTCAATATCCAACTGAAAAAGAAGGGAGAGACAGGAGTGGGTAGTTCGAGCCTGGCAAGGTTGTTGATCAAAGTGATAAGTTTTCCCCAATTTATTAAATTTCGATCATCTAAATCTGATTCAGAAGTTCGAATCTGATTTTTTTAAAACTAGCAATTTTTAAATAAAAAAATTATTATTTAAAAATATGATAGTTAAGAGATTTATTTTATTTTAGATTTTATACTTATTAAAATAAATTTTCCATAAAATTTATTATTTAAATAATATTGAGTTTCATCTCCCTCTAAATTCTATTTTCCCTGTATTCATTGGGTTTTCCCCTACTTCCAATTCAATAAGAGATATTAATATTATGCCTTAAAGAGGACTCGAACCTCCACACTCTTTAGCATGAGATTTTGAGTCTCGCGTGTTTACTATTTCACCACAAAAGCATCTTGAAAGTGAATCATATTTCATGAATATAATCTATCTAGTGTGATGTATGGAATATATGAAAAGGGTGGAGTGTTAGAGTATTTTTATTGATCAGTCATGTCAGTTAGGCCGGAGTCAGACATTCAATTGGTTCGATGGAAAAATTGATAAACTAGCCTAAAATCGGTGGATCTTTTCAAACACTCTTATAGCTAGGGTTGAAATTCCTCATTGTCTAGGAGGGTCGATTCTTGCATATTTTTCCACTTGCTTTTGACCAATTTTGTTAAGTTCTCAAAACAAAATGATTAAATGATCAACCAGCGAATGAGATCATTCAAAGTGATCTTGATTTGTATAGTTAATATTAATTACCAATTAAGTATGAACGTAAGACATTCAATTGAATTAATTCTTTATTGGTAATTATTTTAGATGTGCTGGTAATTCAATCATGAAGAAAAGGTCTTTGCATTTAGTTGCTGGTCATATCTTATTCTAGAGGAAAAGAACACAATTAGGTTCCAACCATTGAACATAATATCTGATAAATTCTAAAAATTATAAATGAGCCATTTTCACTTATCATTAAGAAGTCCCTAGAAATCATTGATAAATCTTTAGGATTTATTTTATATTCCTTAGTTTTAACCTAATTGTGATTTTCCCTGATATATATTACAATGTATAGTGAGTAAAATTTATTGAAGTGGGCCCTTTTCAAGACGTTTTTAAATATATGACAACTAACTTTTCCAAGTTTTGAAACATTTTTATAATTCTATGACTCCTTAATCAAGCATATTATTCATTCACTGAATTTTCTTCTGAAAAAATTTATTGAAGTCGGCCCTTTTTTAAGATGTTTTTAAATCTAGGACAACTTACTTTTCCTAGTTTTGAAACTTCTTTATAATTTTACAACTCCCTATTTATGGCACATTATTCATTCACTGAATTTTCTTTTGGACAAATTTATTGAAGCGGGCCCACGACAACTTACTTTTCCTAGTTTTGAAACATTATTATAATTCTACAATCCCTATTCACAGCACATTATTCATTCGTTGAATTTTTTTCTGCACAAATTTATTGAAGTGGACCCACCTTTTTTTAAGGTGTTTTTAACTATATGACAACTTACTTTTCTTAGTTTTGAAACACTTTTATAATTCTACAACCCCTGTTTATGGCACATTATTCATTCATTGAATTTTCTTTTGAATAAATTTATTGAAATGGGCCTCTATAAGAGGCCTTTTAAATAGGGAAAATCCCTACAAAATACCTCTTCACTTCTAGAATCCCAAATTAGCCCCTGCATTTACAAAAGAACAAATTAGGGAGAGGGTAACAATTTATCCTTTTGAAATTTTAATACTTTACAAAAATGCCCCTCATTATTTCGAAAAAAAAGGAGATAAATGCCACCTCAGGATAGCACCGACCGAAGTTTTGGTGGCTATTTTTAGGGCCACCAAATTATTTTTTTCTGAAATGGAAGCCAAGGTAGTGGAGGTGGATTTGATCCCACCACACCTTGATCTCCCAAAAGTTTAAAGACCATTAACCCACCATACCACTTTAATAATATAGTGCATATAAATATATAACACATACAATCGTGCGACATTTAATAACTGATAACACTTGTAACGTAAATGATAACATTTGTAAAAGTATTGATCATTTCAATAACAACATTTACTACTACAATTGATGACACTTATTATTGAAATTATCAATATCTTTAAAAATGTTGTCATTCGGATTACAAGTGTTATCACTGAGTAAAATGTTATCAATTATAGTTGCAAAGTTGTTATTAAAATGATCAATACCTTTACAAATGTTGTCATTCAAGTTATAAGTGTTTTCACTGAGTAAAATGTTGTATGATTACATGTGTTATATATTTATATGCACTATATTATCAAAATGATTTGGCAACCCAATAGTTACCAAACATTTGGGAAACGTAGGGTGTGATCAAATGTCACTTCCACCATAGTGACTCCCATCTATGGAAAAAAAATAATTTGGTGGCCACAAAAATCAGCCACTGGCGCCGGAACTCCGATGGCTGGCGATTATAGCTCTAGCCAAATACCTGTCCCCCAGTGCCAGAGCTTAGACAGAGATGCTCCGGCATTTTTTTTTGATAACTTTGTTTGATGACAATATTGCTAATCAATAAATTTAAGAGAAAATTACTATAGAATCCCAAGTAAACGAATTAATATTAGTAAGTTCTACAGAGTTTATTAATGGTAGCTATTTCACTTATCAATGAGACCTTGTTGATATTAATTCTCTTATTTGGGATCTATAGTAATTCTCTCTAAATTTAATTATTAACAACAAAGTCTTCGCTTTTGTTAATATGGGACCCATGCATTTTGAAAATTCATCATATGATGACGCTGCAAGCCTTTATTGATATATGGCATATCAATGTTCAAAATTCTTTTGATTCATTAAACGTTAGTACAATGGCGTTCGGTACTGCGTCTAATTACATATACAGGGTAAGTTGATAATTAATTAATACCTATTTTTTTAATCGTAAATATAAGCCTTTATTCTAGTACATTGATATAGTTTAACCGCACACTTGATCATTTGTTACTTCGGATATTTAATATAAGAATGAGTTCACTTTTTTTTATGTGATTTAAAAAACTAAATAATTACTTAATTATAATATATATTCTAAAATACTTATATATCATTAGATTATATATCAGTTTATAAATCAAGTAAATTAATTTCAAGAGTAATAATAAAGTTATCGGACAATTACATTCTTTATTTTTCAAAAAAAAAAAAATTAACTCACTTTTATATTTCAGGTACGAATTGACTTTTACACATACACCAAATCCCAACAATTAATTCATTATCATAAACTGTCATTCACTGACTACATATCTGTTTTAAAAAATACAATAAATTTTTTCTGAGTTTTTTTTTTCCATTTTTTGAGCTAGAGAAACCCATCATAAAAATTGCTATTTGCATAGAATATTCCCGAGTTTGGAATTCATTCCTTAAAAAATCTGGAAAATTTGCACCCAATATATGCAAGAAAGTATATAACACCAACAAAAAATTTAGGATATAAGTTAGACTATTTTAAATTTAAATTTAGGGGTCTATTGGTCAAAATAAAAGAAAAGAAAACAGAGGGATTCAATTGGTTTACTGGCGCCCCTGTGCACAACATTCCATCTTTAGATATATCGCCAATGGTGGTAATAAAATAGAGAGAAAAAAACTATGAGGATTGGTCTTAGCTATAAAGCATACTTTTCAGTAATTCTAAGTAAAGAAAAATAAGTCTTCTTTACAATTATTTATATTTTTTTTTTCTAAAATATATATTTAATCCTTTAAATTTATATCAAGATTCATTTTAATTTCTTAAATTTAAAAAGTGTACTTTGATTTTTAACACCCTTAGTTTCAGTTAAAGGAAAATGCCGTTTCTATAAATTTAAATAGTGATTTTGAAATTAAATAATGTTAAGATATGTTTAAATATTAATTCTATAATTCAATTATTTTATATTTTAAAATTTAACTATGTTTTATTAATATTTAATTGCAAAATTACCGTTTAAATTTGCTGAATCAATATTTTTCATAAAGTGAAATTAATGATTTTCAGGATAAATGATTAAAAATTTATTTTTTAAATTTAATGGATCAAATTGAAATTTTACATAAATTTAAAGAATCATATGTATATTTTAAGCTTTTTTTTTTCCTGGAGTAATCTTGTTATAGGATGCTGAAGGCCAATATCTTCATTAAAGAATCAAAAGAATCTGAAATATCACTATAGGTTTCAGAGGCTTAAATGAAAATGACTTTTTTTTTAACAAAAAAACAAAGAAATGAAATTAACTTCTAATACGATATATCCGTTTACCTTTAAGGCTTCAAAATCTTGGACTTGACAAGCCATCTTGACCTCTCATTTTTCTTCATATGGATCTCACTATGCTCAATTACAAGCTTTATGATCATTTGGTTAAAAATGACTTTTAATCATGTTAAAACATAGTGTTTCTCATATTGGAATCCAGGCGATCTTAGGCCTGAAAACTCATTGACATAACTATAATAAGATACGTTCATAACCTAGTCCATGAGCTATCTTGTGATGAGTCGATCCAGTATGTTGGTCTCTAGCAAATGTCTGTGATTTTGATTTGCATCTTCATATATGATCATCAATTAAAAGTACTCGAATCTTAATTTATTATTGTTCCCACGGTATGGAAAGTCTTGTTACACATCAATTAGAATAATTCCCGAATTGTTCATGCACGCTTATGAGACATTTTTACACCCATCAAAGAGAAGTCATGTGATACATATCAATTACACGAAAATCTTCCAAGGCAAGTGAAAAAGAAGGGTTAATATCAGTTGTTGTCCTCAAGTATTAAATTTATGGTTTTGGTTCCTATAGTTTCATAAGAACTTAGATGTTTGATAGTGTTAATTACCATTGTTAAGTGTAAGAACCAAAACTAAAATTCGTTAAAAATATAGAGAACAAAATCAAATTTGAAGGACTAAAAATTATATTAACCTGAAAAAGAAATACAACTTTTAAAAGCTTTTTAAATTAATCTGTTTAAAATATCTGCCAACGTTGGAGAAATATCAAGGAAAATAACAGTAAAATATCTTTAAAACGCATAAAGTAAGGTGTCCAATAAGCATAATTCTGGATCAAATTCAGCGGAACATTTTGAGATATTGAAATTTTGAGCAAAGACCAGAATAGCCCTAAGTTAAATAACCATGTCAAGGGACATTTCCACCTTTAGAATAATGAATTCCAACTTCATTATATTGAATGTCCAATAATGTTTAGTAAATTCACAAAATGGCCTTTGTTGCTTTTCCTACTAGCTCAAGTTATTTTGTTCTTTTAGAGAAATTTCAGTATCTCAAAATGGTCAAGTATGTCTAATCTGAAACTATACTTATTGGGCATTAGAATTTGTTATTTCTATATTTTAAATGTGTTTTGCTGTCATTTCTCGGTATATACCGTAAGAAACAACCCCCAAAGTTTGGTTCATTGTCCTTTTTTTTTTCCTTTAGTTATTTTCTTTTATGGACCAAGTCAAGTAAGAAACGTTAAGAAAATTTCCATGTTTTTCTAACTCGTTTTGAGCATACTAAAAGTGGGCTTTGTACAAAATCAAGCCATTTGAGACATTGACAAAAAAAAATCCTTTTTAAAAGAAAATTATTTATTTAGTGGTTTTGAGGTTCCTTCGATGCCAAAATGTTGTGTGGACACCATTATAAATGTAGCCACTTTCGTTAAGAATCCATATGCCAACCTTTCACTGCTTCTTTATATAGCCTTCCAACTTTTCACTTATGGCATTTCGAATCATTATCTTCTATTTCTACGTGTTCTTTCTTTCTCCTTCCCCTTTTTCTTCAGTTTCTTCTCTCAACCCACCATTATGTAATTCTCATGACTTCTTCGTGCTCCTTCAATTCAAAAACTCTTTCTCTCTTAATCATTCAGCTTCAACACGTTGTGATGAGTTCTATGATGACTTAGGTTATTATAGCTATACCATTCAACTTAGGAATATATCTTACCCAAAGCCAGCTTCATGGGGAAATGATTCGAATTGCTGCTTGTGGGATGGGATCACATGCGACTCCTTGTCTGGTCACGTGATTGGCCTCGATCTCAGTTGCAATTGGCTTCAAGGTCAGCTCCATCTGAACAATAGCCTTTTCCGACTTTCTCATCTCCGAACACTCAACTTAGCTTTCAATGATTTTAATGCGTCTTTGATATCATCTCAATTTGGTGATCTTTCCGCTCTCATGCATCTAAACTTAAGCCACTCTAGTTTTGCTGGTGTAATTCCTCCTAAAATTGCACAATTATCTCAATTGGTGTCTCTCTATTTGTCTCAGAATTATTTTTTCTTTGATGAATGGTTGAGTTTAAGACTCAAACCATCCACTAGGGAGAAGCTCATTCTAAACATGATTGATTTACGAGAACTTGTTTTAAATTATGTAACTATGTCTTCCATTGCACCAAGCTCCTTGTCTTTGCTCATGAATTTGTCATCCTCTTTGGTCTCCCTTAGACTTTCTGAAACTGGGTTCCAAGGGAATATTACAAGTGACATTCTCCGCTTAGACAACCTTCAACCATTAGATTTGTCATGTAATAGAAATCTCAATGGTCAACTTCCAAAGTCCAATTGGAGCTCTCTTATGTCACTTTTGGATCTTAGTCACACAAATTTCTTTGGACAGGTGCCTAATTCTATTGGCCATTTGAAACATCTTAATTATTTGAATCTAGAGCATAGTTATTTTGAAGGGTGGGTTCCTCTTGGTCTGAGAAATATCACTCATCTAACTTATTTGAACCTTGGTTGGAACAAGTTAAGTGGTGAGATCTCATTCCTTTCAAACCTAAGACATCTCACATCTTTACAGGTTCAAGGAAATAATTTTTTTGGTGAAATCCCCTCTCAAATCTCACAATTGTCCAAATTGGTCTCACTTGACTTGTCTTCAAATTCTAATGAGAGTGGGAGTTCATTGCTAAGATTTAAGGCTTCTACTTGGAAAAAGCTTATTCTAAACACAACTAATTTAAGGAAGCTTGGATTAGATTCTGTGAACATGTCCTTTGTTATACCAAACTCCTTTTCTTCACTCAGAAATCTGTCATCCTCTTTGATCATTCTTTCTCTTGAGAGTACTTCTTTGCAAGGTGATATAACAAATACCATTTTGTATTTAGAAAATCTTAAATATCTAAATTTGGGATGGAACATAAATATTAAGGTTCAACTTTCAAAGCTCATTTGGAGCTCTCCCCTAAAGTTTTTATATCTCAGTGGCATACCTTTCTTAGAAGAAGTACCAGATTCCATAGGTCATTTCAAGTCTCTTGAAGAGATACATCCTAGCAATTGTCAATTTGGAGGGCATATTCCTTCGAGTGTCAAGAATCTCACTCAACTCATTTTGTTGGACCTTTCATCAAACAAATTTAGTGATGGGAGTTCATTTATTTCAACACTCACTCAACTCAATATTTTGGACATTTCCTAAACAAATTTAGAGATGAGGTTTCATTTCTTTTAACACTCACTCAACTCACTAATTTGGACCTTTCCTCAAACAAATTTAGTGGGGGAGTCTCATTTTTTTCAGCACTTGCAAATCTCAATTCCTTGCATCTTTCGAATAATAGTTTTGATGGAGAAATACCGAATGTGTTTGGAAAGCTTAGTCAACTAGAATATTTGTCACTTAATCATAATAATTTCAGTGGTCAAGTCCCTTTATTCCTTTCAAACACAAGTTTCAGATTTCTTGATCTCAGCTTCAACATGTTACAAGGAAATCTCCCGGTCGCATTATATGGAGCTGAATTTTATTCAGTCTCAAACAATAAATTTAGTAGAGGTATTTCCTTTCTGTTTTGCAATGCAAGCTCACTTAAGATACTCAACTTATCACACAACAACTTGTCAGGACCTATTCCCCAATGTCTATTCTAGATGTACAAATGAATGATTTTTCTGGAACTTTGCCAAATAATTTTTCAAAGAGCAATGTGTTGCAAACTTTGCAGTTCAATAGCAACCGACTCAAGGGATTGTTGCATCAATCTTTGGCCCGTTGTAATGAACTAGAAATTTTTGATGTTGGTCACAATGAGATCAGGGATACATTTCCTAGTTGGCTTGATGATTTGCCCGAGTTACAAGTGCTTTTTTTGAGAGAGAATAGGTTTCATGGTGTCATTTCTAGTTCCAATAATACCAAACATCCATTTCCTAAATTAAGGATTTTTGACCTTTCCAACAATCATTTTGATGGATCTTTGCCAACAACATACATCAAGGGGTTTCAAGGAATGATGAAAGTAGACAATGTTCAAGCTGGTTCACAATATATGGGAAGTAAAAATTATTCGACCTATAAGGATTCAGTGATGATCACTTGGAAAGGTTATACCAAAGAGCTGGTAAGGATTTTGAAAATATTCACCACCATTGACTTGTCAAATAATAGATTTAATTTGATGGAGAGATTCCAAAAGCCATTGGAGAGCTCCATTCACTAATAGGGCTCAATCTCTCCCACAACAGAATCAATGGTTCTATTCCAAAGACCATTGGAAAATTGACAAGTCTAGAATGGTTAGATCTATCATGCAACAAGCTTGAGGGTGAGATTCCTCAAGCAATGACGAACCTCAACTTTCTTGCTGTTTTAAACCTTTCACAAAATCAACTTGAGGGGACCATACCAAGAGGTGAACAGTTTGATACTTTCCAAAATGATTTGTACGAAGGAAATTTAGGACTGTGTGATGCTCCATTGTCAAAAACTTGCAAGAAGGATGAAGGAGAATCACCTGCACCAATTTTTGATTCTGATGAGAAATTTGGATTTAGTTGGAAGCCAGTGGCCTTGGGATATGGATGTGGAATGGTATTTGGAATCTTCATTAGGTATATTATGTTCTCGATTGGAAAGCCTCTGTGTCTTGTCAGGACTTTTGGAGGCCAATACAAGAAACAAGCCAAAAGGAGAAGAAATAGAGGTCATGCAATTGGAAGATTGAATTACCTCAAGAATGTGGCCTTGTATTGTGTTACAAGTTATTGGTATTTATCGTTTTTGTTCTTTGTTTGGCTAGTTTGTAACATGTCTTTTAGGCATTTTAGCAACATTACAAAGGGTGGTGTATTAATATGTTTTATTTTAGATGTAAAATTTTATTTTCTGAGATTCATCGTCGCCTTTTTCGAACTCGCGTCTTGGGGGGAGCCCCAACTGCTCCACCACCAAGCCAACGAGTTCAGGGCTAAAGGCCTTTTATTTTGTCTGTGTAATTTTCAACAATTTGGTATCACTGCTTTATTGTGTGTGTTTTGAACGTGGATAAGGTGTAAGTTTGAAACATAGTTTTTATACTTTTTTCATTATGGCATCCCAAAAAAATGTGATAAAGAGGTTAATAGCTATATTGCATTAATTGTTATAAAATTATTAAAAAGATAATTAATAAAGCTTTGATTTCGATCTTCTCGCATTTCACCTGTGGCTTTGCTAAATTGTTAACAATAAAGCTCTTTTTATTTATTTTAACAAAACAGGTTCCTATTAAACATTTTGCTACATGATAATCCAAAGTTAATATGGTAAAAATAATTTGTCACTTGATCCAATATTTCTTGTCAAATGGCTAAGGAGCATACTCTAGTTGTAAAAAGGTGATCCCAGAAGAGAGCTTGTATAACTAAAAAAGTACTTGAGCTCTATCTATGATTTCCAATGTGCAGAATTTATAATTATAATTACTGAAAATACCAATTATTAATTAGAATATTTGATAAAATTATCAATAAGATTTTTTTAAAGAATCATTGTTTGCGGTTTTATCTTTCACTTAATGATAAACTTTCTGCACCGATTCTCAAAATGGTATACAAAGGCTACATCGATCTAACTCACACATACAACGAATGTAGAAAAGTGACCTTAACAAGTTTGTAAACTAGAAAGTAGAAAAGTGACCTTAACAAGTTTGTAAACTAGAAAGTTAACAAAATTTTTAAAAGAAATAGCAAAAATTTCTACACAAAGTTGTAACTAGAATAATTACAGTAGAAAATGAGTATTTTATATTCGAAATACAATAGAGGTGTGTTTTTCTATAGATTGTGTAGGTGCATTAATCATTTACAAACTCAGGGAAAAAAAAATTTCAAAAGTTTTTCACATCATTTAAAATAAAATAAATAGACAGCTATAATTCTTCATGCAAGTATTCAAGTTGAAAACACGTTAAATTGATATGATAAAATTATCTTTCTTTTTTTTTTTTTTTCAGAAGGAACAAAAGACAAGTCAAACATATTGATTCCTGAAGCTAGAGTTTGCTTTTAAACCCCTTCCCCTTCTGACACACATAAACATAGCAACTAGGTACTTTAAAAAAAAATATTTACAAAAATAAAGTCACCTTGATGACGTGGAAGTTATCACGGTCAGAAATATAATTCTTGCTTGAACCAATATACTGTGCATGAAAATTGATTTACAACTTCTCGGTAGAATCTAAGAGAACAGCTTCACCTTTAGGTATAAGAAGCATGCGATACATATACCCCTTCCAAGTGGAAAACAATTATAGTTGGTCAAAAGTCTCAAACTAACTTTCAAAATGGTATAATTAAGAAACTCCTATTTGCATAATTGTGTTTTTCAAAATGATTTTTCTATGATTTATAAATTTTGTGGATGGAATTTCAAAAAAAAATTCTATCCAAAGGCCAACCAGAGGCTGAGTTGTTGGAAATTGTGTCATAAGGCCAATTATTATACTTTGAGTATTTTAATTAATGAATTGTTCATTTTTCATTATCATAATCTTTGCATGTTTTGTTTTGATAAGTTGTCCTTGGATAAATAATAGTAATTATCATAAATGTCAATGGCCGATCATCTGTACGGGAGCAAAGATGAAATAAGGCTATTATGATTTTTGAAATGCATGGGGATACTAGTCAAAGTCATTGGCATTTGTAAGAGTATAAGGTGATGGACCAATCCACTGTAAGGCAGCTCTATGGATTCGTGTCATGAGCTTATCTAAAAAAAAAACTATGTTACTGTGTCATTTGACTTGAGATCATCATGGATTCCTACATGAGAGTCGCTCAACTTTGATCTAGTAGTCACTTTTGATCGAGTAATGAGAAAGGCTATGTTCATGCTTAGTTGATTCCATGCAGAGGAATGTGAATAATTAAGATAGGATATGTCCCTCACATTAGTAGAGAGATATTGATGGACCCTCTCGATGAGTGAGTATGAGAAGTGTATGGTCATATTGTGATGTAAAGGTAGTTCCATCTCTTAAGTCAGACTACTCAGGGATTGAGAAAGCAATGGTCGGGAATATGAGAATGACAATCTCCAGTCTCATTCTTGATTGGAATATCATGTGACAAAATGGACGTGATGTGGTTATATGATAATTTGTATCAGTTTACAAATCTTTATGTGAGTTGGGTAGTCGTAATGTTTTGTTAGAGGTTGCTTACGACCTGTGGGCTAATATAATTATTGACCCACTACCAACTTCATATAGGCCTACAGGGTCGCATACAAAATGGGCCAACACAAGCTGAAATGTCCAGATTCATTGAATTAAGATTCAATAAATATTCTCGGAAGAGTATATATATGTATATATATATATTAAAATTCATTTATAAATATAATATATATTTGTGTATATATTACATATATTGATATGTAAATATATTATATATATATATATATATATGATAAAGATAGAATAAATATTGAATTTAATTTATAGAGATAAATTAAATCTTGATTTAAAATGTAAGATATTAGATTTAATCTATAAAGATATATTAAATCTTGATCTATCTTGATATTATATCTTATTTAATTTATGGAGATAAATCAAATTTTATCCTCGTTTGACTACTTATCCAAATTAAATAAATTGGTTAAGTTATATCTATTGGAAAAATTTAGATAAAATAATCTTTATTTAATTTCTCGAATTTAAAGTTTTTGATAATATTTGAATTTTGAAATAGATAAAAAATATATTTCATAATTCAAAAGGATAAGTTCTAAATGTCTATAAATAGATAGTCAGAGCTCTCCATTAAATACACATATGAAAAAATGAAATCAAAGACTATCAAAGAGAAACTGAGAGTGAGAAGGAGATCCAAGAATCGGATCTAGAGGGCTAGCACGGGTATGTGTTGAAAAGCTATTCGTGTGAATACCGGTAGAGGAAGTTGATCATAGTTGTTGGCTTTTTGAAACCAAGCAAGAAAAGAAAACGCTCTAAGAAAGATATGTTTCTTAACTACATGATTTAAAAGCCTTCAATAGATTTATGGAAGAGATTAGAAAAATTTTTAGTCTTCCGCTATGTCCTCCAATCCCAACATGATTAGTAGTTTACCAAAAGACCTTTGTACTGAAAGTTGTATACAAACACCAATACATATGGTACTTGCACAGTTCTTGCTTTGTCTCCACCTTTTAATATTTATGCAAGTCGAAATAAAACTCTTTCCAGAAAAGAGTAGTCTATCACAATGTGTCTAACTAAGAATCAAATTCCAGTGAAAGAGATATTCACATTTAATGCCGATAATGATTCAAATAGGATTGCCTTCACTAGAAGGATACTTATACTTAGGGAAAAAAAAGACTTATGGTCAAAACTAAAAGCACAACTAACTTTAATTAAATGGTCCTAGATTAACTGATTCAATAATATTCTACGGATCTCATTAGAGTCCATTGACCCATATGATATTTTGTGAGAAAATGTTTGGGTCGAACACTATGATTGAAAACATATCGGCCCATCAGTTTTGGCCGAGTTATATGTGAAAAGGCTAATATAACACATTGTGTTTTATTTTTCCAAGACAAGATTATATTTAGCGAAGGTGAGTTGAATCTAACGAAATGTACTAAACCCTATTCCATTTTTCTTTAAAAGAATATGAATTAGGTCACAAATAAAAGAAATAATATTAAAGACTTGTCAATGATTTATAAAAACTTGTCAACAATAAGTGCAAGTTGCTTATTGCAACTTATCATATATTATTTCTTTTGCCAATAGTGATTTTCCCTTCTCTCCTTTTTTTTATTGTTTCCAGTACTCATTTGCCCCTCCGGGGGCAGAACACCAATAACGCATTTTAATACTTATTTTATTTTCTTTCTTCATCATGCCTCAAGGCGAAGGATCAAGCGACATTTATATTTCAATGGTTTTAGAATTAAATAATAGGATATTTGTTAATGCATTGCACTGGTCATAATTAGTATTATGATCATACTAGCCATAATGAGATTATTATTTTTTTTATCTCAAATATTATAAATATATAAGAAAACGTTTCAAAACTTAATATTTAAGTTATTATACATTCATATTCACAAATTGAACTCAAAAAGTAACTAACATAGTAATCAATTACCACAACATACATTTCCTTCAAGTTTCATAAATCTCACTCAACTCACTAGTTTGAAACTTTTCATCGATCAAACTTAGCTAATAGTGCGGCCATATCTCACATCATCACTTTCAAACTTTGAACATCTCAACCATTTATATCATTCAGTAAAAATTTCAGTGGTGACAGGTTAGTGAATTACAATGTTTGAAACTAAATAATACCCCTTCTGTATTAAATGTATGATTTATTTACCTGATTTGATTATATTAAAGATGTTAGTTAAGTTAGTTAAAATATCATTTTCCCCCCTAAAACTCCCCAATCATTGTCTTCAATTCCTCTTTTCTTTTACTTGATTATTGTTGCGGAAGTATCAATGAGGATAATGTGGGAAAAAAATAAAAAAAATTAGAAATATATTTTGCATTTAGGACTAAGATTAATTCTCAAAATTAAACCCTACGTCAAGGATTCAAGGAGTAATAATTTCAGTGGTCAAGTCGCTTCATCCCTTTCAAGCAAGTGACATATATAATTCTTAATCTTAGCGTCAACACGTTATTACAAGGAAATACGCAATTCCATTCTTTGAATTTTCAATCTCAAACAATAAAGTAAGAGGAGATATCATTATTCACAGCATATCAATCAATTCATCTACACATATAAAATGTCATTCACTGAAAGCCATAATGCAAATTGCTATTTTGCACAGAATATTAGATTTTGGAATTCTGACGAAAAAATCTAGAAAAATTGCATCCAGTCTAAGACATGCAAGAAAGCGAGGAAAGACAGACATTAAAGACTTCGGATATATATATATATATAGAGAGAGAGAGAGAGAGGCCATAGACTATTTCATTTTTAAATGCTAAAATGTTGAAATATTTTGTGACAAATAATCTTAGTTGTCGAATATTGAAATAAAATTTAGCGGTCTATTGGTCAAAAGAAAGAAAAAGAAGTTGTGGGATTAATTGGTCTAATACCCCCGAGCTTGACTTTCCATCTTTAGATAGTCCCCCGAATTTTACCAATTTTCTAGTCACAAAAGTAATAAAATAGAGAAAAAAATATTATAATGATTGATTTTAGTCATAAAGCATGCTTATAAGTAATTCTAATGAAGTCAAATAAAGAATTTTACCACTGCGTGCTTGACTGTTCATCTTTAGAAATTAGAAGCCCCACTGAATATATTACCGATTTTCTGGTAAAATTTAAATTACAGTGAATTTTAATAAGTTTTTTATGGATTTTTTGTGAAGAACTTTTCTAAGATCTGTTAAATTTTTAAGAAAATCCTTCCGATTGCTATTTTCACGTAACATTATGGAATTTGTAACAGTGATAAAGATTTAGGTTATAAGTTTTGTTTGAAGACGATATTGCTAATCAATAAATTTAATTATTAACAACAAAGTCTTCGCATTTGTTAATATGGGACCCATGTATTTTTAAAATTCTTTATATGATGATGCTGCAAGCCTTTCTTTATTCATACATGGCACATAAATGATGAAAATTCTAAACGTTAGGGCGACGGTGTTCGGTATTGCGTCTAATTTACGTATACAGGGTAAGTTGATAATTAGTTAATACCCATTTCTTCTAATCCTAAATATAAGCTTTATATTTACTATAAGAATCAGTTGATCATTTTATGAGATTAAAAAAGCTAAATAATTACTTAATTATACCATATATTATAAACTATTTATATGTATAATTAGATTATATATCAGTTTATAAATCAAGTAAATTAATTTAGAGAGTGATGATAAATTTATCAGCTAATTAGTCTATTTATCTCCCAAAAATATTAACTCACTTTTATATGCTGGGTACCGACTGACTTTCACACATACAATAAACTCAAACAATCAAGCTCTATTTGCGTTAGTAAATCATGTTTACGTAAGTTGAAATAAAATTTTATTAGAAATGATAAATCACGTGGAAAAAGTAATTTCCATTGCCGGGCACTTAATGTATTCCATAAACAGTCATTCACTGATTACATTTCTTTTTTAAAACCTACAATAAATTTTTTCTAAGGTTTTTTTTTCCATTTTTTGAGCTAGAGAAACCCATAATACAAATTGCTATTTGCATGGAATATTCCCCAGTTTGGAATTCATTACGTAAAAAATCTGGAAAATGTGCTCCCAATATATGCAAGAAAGTATATAACGTCAATAAAAAATGTAAGATATGAGTTAGACTATTTTAAATTTAAATTTAGGGGTCTATTGCTCAAAAGAAAAGGAAACAGTGTGGGATTCAATTGGTTTACTGGCACCCTGTGCACGGCATTCCATCTTTAGATATATCGCCAATGGTGGTAATAAAGTAGAGAAAAATACTTTGAGGATTTATCTCAGTTATAAAGCATGCTTTTCAGTAATTCTACGTCAAATAAAGAAAAATGGGTCTTCTTTACAAATATTTATAATTATTTTTTTACTAAAGTATATATTTAATATTTAATTTCATATCAAGGTTCATTTTAGTTCTTTAATTTTAAAAAATGCACTTTTATTCTAATGTTGTTAATTTCACTTAATTGAAAATGTTGATTCAACAAATTAAAACGATGATCCTAAAATTAAATGATGTTAAAATATACATAAATATTAATTCTATCGTACAAGTATAATTATTTTTTAAAATTTAACTATACTTTATTAATATTTAATTGCAGAATCACCGTTTAAATTTGTTAAAATAATATTTTTCAATAAGTGAAATTAACCACATTAAAAATAAATAATTAAAAATATACATTTTAAATTTAATAAACAAAACTGAAATTTTATGTAAACTTACAAAATCAAATGTATACTTTAAATTCCTTTTTTTGGGGATAATATTGTTATAGGATGCTGAAGGACATTATTTTCATTAAAGGACCAAAAGAATCTGAAATATATTGCAGGTTTCAGAGGCTGAAATGAAATTAACTTTTTTTTGACAAAAGAGAAATGAAATTAACTTTTTTATTGCAATTTACCCCCTTACCCTTAAAGTTTCAAAGGCTTGGACTCTAGTCCATGTTGACCTCTCATTTTTTTCTCCGTACGATCTCTCTATGATCATTGACAAATTTTAGGATCATTCCGTTAAAAATGACTTTTGATCATGTTAAAACAGTGTTTCTCATATAGGAATCTAGGCAATCTTAGGCCTGAAGACTCGTTGAGATACCTATAATAAAATACGTTCATGACCTAGTCCAGCTATTTTGTGGTGAGTTGATCCAGCATTTCAGTCTCTAGCAAGTACTTATAATTTTGATTTTCATCTTCATATATGATCGTCAAGTGAAATTACTCAAATCTTAATTTATTATCTATCTAATATATAAGAAGTCTTCCACCCAGCTGGTCCTCCTTAGCCAGCTCCATGCCCAGCTTAAGACACAAATAACCATTCACTTTACTGTTCCTAAGGAAATCCTAACTCCAAGTATAGACCCACTTTTTCCTTAGTGCTTTGTGTTGAGCCATGTAAAATATTATCAGGCTACATATGGCTTTGTGCTTTTTTTCATTTCAGTATGTAATCTTGATACCTTCATGGGGATTTTCAATTGACTAGGAGATAATCCGAAATCTTACCTTTTCTCTTATCTTCATTTTGATTTCAAATTCAAATGTTAAATCTCATGCTTTATAAATACATCTCAGCAATTGTTGATAATCACCCACACCTACACGTTTCGACACATCTCTGTCCTTCTCTCCTCCCTCGTCTTCATTGTTTTCTCTCACAGTTGTGATCTAAATCATTTTTCAATGCATCATTAGGGTCTTCCGTTCACGGCACTCCACTATTCACCATCTTCTTCACGATCATAACCAGAGAGAGAGGATGCGTGAATCATCATTGCTCATCATTTTCTTCTTGGAGAGCCATTGGACTAGAGACACAATTAAAGGGATTATGTCAACTAGACTAGGTGAGGGACCACGTTCTTCCACACCTCATGTTGCACTTTCTTATTTTAAGATACTTTTTTCCTTATTATTATTGCATGTTCTTTCACACCTCAAGTTCACTTCCTTATTTCAAGCTAACCAGAGGAACTTCGTGTTCAACAGGAGCATCTTAGGATTAGGTTCAATTAAAGTTTCATTTGATTTTTCCTAGATTTTTTGTGTGGGCAAAGGTTGCTTATTATATCCTATTGTTTTGAGCAATGTTTATCTTCTTTGTTGATTAGGTTTCTGTACAATTGGAGACCTATTTACTATATCTTAACTAGGTGAGCCATTGGAGGCACGCCACCGCAAGGGTGGCACTAGAAGCTTTGAAAGTCAAAATGTCATTCTTGACTCATCTCATTGCTTTCACAAGACCTCTTTGCTGCTCTATCTTCTGCATCTTAGGCATGGTTCTTATCAAGAAATCTTCCTTTTCTCCCTCTCTAACTGATAGACTATTGAGTTTTCAAACTCATGATCGTTGAAGCATACTCTTTGATTTTCTTTTGGTTATAGTGTCTTCTCTTATGTGTGCTTCTGTAATGGCCAAAGTATATTCAGTTGATAGATAGATGGCTATTTATGTATTTGCTTTTGTATCTTTCCTTCTTTTTTGTGATTATTTTTGTCTCTACATATAGTTACTTTCCTTCATTTTCTTCCTAAAACTTTTGTGGTTTCCTTTTTTGAGTCTTCTATCACCAATAAATTGTCTAGATCAGTTGTTTCTTTCATTGTAAAAACTTTCTCAATTCATAATGTAGCCCATGTTTTGTGTCAAATAGAAATCTAAAAATTTGCAATCGGAGTTTCTATGCTTTCCCATGTTTCATGTTCAGGTTTATGACTTTATTGACTTGGCATACTCTGAATTTTTAATATTTAGACATCTTATGCTTCGCAATTTAGTAAATCGGATGTCCTTTGTCAGAATCTCAACCCCATTCTTTGATGTTTTGATTATTTTAGTGTTTAATTTCTTGTTTTGTTGGATTAAATGATAACATGGCAACAATATGAATGAGGCCACTATTAATCCATGTTTGTTTTTTAATTTTGTTTTATGCTGGTAGTGGAGATTGGAGAGTTATTGCTTGAGCTAATCTTATTATTATTGTTTATTTGCACAATTCATATGTTTTGTTTACACACTACAAAAAAACATCAAATTAGCCACGGAATTTGTCACGGAATTGCTGTTTGCCACGGAATTTTCGACAGAATTTGCCACGGAATGACTTTCCGACGGAATTCATTCTGTGGCAAATTTCACCGTCACAAACCATTTACCAACGGAATTTTAATTGCATCGGAAATTACCGACGGAATATTTTGTCGGAAATTTGCCACGGAAATTTCCGTGGCAAATTTCTTTTTTTTTAAATAAATAATAATGCCACGTGGCACCTCCGCCAGCCGCCACCTTACAGCTAGGCCCTGCCACGTGTCATCGCCTGCAGCCGCCACGTGTCGCCACCTGATAAATTCTCAATTTTGCCTCCTCCAGGATTCGAACCCCTGACCACCTGTGCACACGCGTGATCCCTTGCCAGTTGAGCTGCGAGAACCTTGTATCTTCTAAACGCACATTTAAATATATATAATATTATACTGCATAATAAATTATTTATATATAATATTTATATAATTATTAATTTCATAATTTTTATTATTTTAAAAAATATTAATTTTAATATAAAATTATTACAAATAAAATAAATATTATTTCTAATATTTTCATATTTAATATTGATTTTAATTAACATATTAATTAAGATTTAATATTAAATAATAATAATAAAAAATAAGAATAATAAATAAAAAATTTAAAATTGAAATTAATAATTAATTAATAAAATTATAATTATTATAATTAATAAATAAATAAATAAATAATAATTAAATTTGCCACGGAAAATTTCCGACGGAAATTCCGTCGGAAATTGCCACACAATATTTTTCCGTGGCTAATTCCGTGGCAAATTTTGCCACGGAAATTTCCGTCAGAAATTTTTTCAACGGAATTTTTGATGGATTTTCGACAGAATTAGCCACGGAAAAAATTCCGTGGCTAATTCCGTCGGAAATAAGCTGTTTTTTAGTAGTGACATTGGTCACCAATTGAGATTTGTCTTGTTTTATTTGAATTATGGTTTCTCTCAAAATGGAGGTACATGTGTAATAACCATCATGGGCATGAAAACCTGCTATCTTTCTTCTGTATGTATTAGCTCAAATTTTCCTGCCTATATCTTTAATCCATGTTTTACATATATCCTCTCTTTACTGTATGACAATACAAAGATTTTATAGTTTCAAATTATATATTATCTCTTTGTTTGTTTTAACTGGTAGCTTCATCATGCCTTTATTTAACAGAATCATAGATGTTCTCATATTTAAATTAACTTATATGAGATTGTCCTATCTTTTGTTTTCCTATTTCAAGTTGAAGCTTTAGCTTCAGATTTAGAATGTGACTAGATCTATGAGGATTTGAAGGCAATAGAGAAAGATTTGAACCATGTCACTGTTCATGTACTGATACGTACAACACCATTTAATAGCATTTGAAGAATTAAAAGCTTCTGAACAATTTGTATAAGGTGCGGCATGAGTATTACTCTCGAGCATCGAGTTCCTATATTGCTAATGATGCATTCACCGATTATACGTACTGATATTGATATTAAGCACACCCATTCCATCGCCGAATATATGTACTGACAATTCAGAGTTCGGCTATTGACACACCAATGTATATTTGAGCCATGAAATTTGATCATTGGGGTATACATGTGCATAGTTAATATCAATGAAATATGCTTCCAACAAATTTCTGAAGTGCAAAGTAGAGAAAACAACTGAACTTGTTCAAGCCAAGAACGAGTTCAGTGGGACTAGAGGAATATTTTTTAAAGAATATTTTTTGAACTCGTTCACACCTGAATGAGTTTGGCAAGATTTTTTTTTTTTTGAAAAACAAGATTTAAAAATAAAGCTGAGCCATATGTTGCGTGTGTCAAGCACCTCAAGTCAACGATGCAGGCTGTGCAGGTTTTTTTTAAAAAAAGTTGCCAAACAGCTGTGAACGAGTTTGGCATTGGATGTCAGATCCACTGGCCAACACAAGCGATGCTGAGCCATGATGGGATGGAGAGGCAGCAACGTGGGAATGAATAGGAATGCATGGGAATGAATAGGACGGCTGGAGGATTCTATAAATGAAAGAAGGGGCACGTATATGTTTGCTTAGTTCGCTTTGTTTCTCTCTTCCTCCTTCTGTTAGTTCATATTCCTTCCTTATTTCTTCTTTCATTTGTAGCAGAATACATCTGTCTCTCACTCTATGTTGAAGCTCTTGAACAAGTGAACCATCACTTGGAGTTTATTATATTTTCTTGATAAAGTACCTTATTGTGACTAATTATTTTTATGAATTTTATAATTATTTTGTATTTTTTGGATACTTTATATTTATTTTATTGAATAATTGTTAGATTGAAACATTTTGTGCATGGCAAATGAAAGTTGTATGTCTATGTGAATTTATTGAACATGGCGAAAATATTTATTTTAAAAAAAAAGCTTTTGACAATAACAGGAAAAGTTTGCTTTTGGGATCTATGCATTGCCATCTTCCGTTCATCATTGCCTTTGGAAGTAAAGGTATTGATATATTTAAGGAAAAAAATAGATAATGGAAGTTAGTGCAATATTTAAAAAAAATATAAAGCTTTTATATAGACGCACACACAAAAAAAAAATTCTGTTGGCTAACAGAATGTTCCGAGAAATGGTAAATGTTTTACAGAACTTGGTTGCTAGTTTCTTTAAGAATGATTTTTTGCAACTAATCAAGGTGAATGAATTTTATCACAAAAAAATTAGGCCTTTTTTAATTTCTTAAATTGTTTAACAATAATTTTATAAAATTATTTTTTTAAAACAAGTTATGAAAAAGTTTTAAAAAAAAATTGCTAAGGTTATCATTATCATATTTGAGGGGGGAAAAACCTTGTTTAAATAGTTGTGCTCAAAATCAACTTGGATAAGATAAGACTATTTGCTTATTGCCCAATTTTATAAAACAAAATGACAAAAAATAAAAAAGTATTTAAAAGTTATTCTTGTTTTTTTTTTATTTTAAAAACAAACTATTGGTTTTTTTTAACAAAAAAATTGACTTGAAATTAATTGTCAATAATTTTTTAATTCTTTTAGTTTTTTAAAACAACAATTGATAGTCCTATAGTGTTGTTAAATTGGAAAAAAAATACATGTGGTTAAAATTTATCGATGTTTTATTGTTTTATTTATTATTGATTTACTTTTGAATTGATTTTGAATCATAGTACAATTTTTTATGTAATTATATTTTTTATCTATTGGATATGTGTGTGTGTAATGTAACATTTTATATCATTTTCACAAGTTCAAAATTAAGTGTTAAATTTAGTAATTTTGTAAATAGTTTTTAAAAATTTAATTTCTATTATAATGTTGATTTCGTTTTAATTATTTTAAAGTTTTACTTTATGTTATCTGTAATCTTTAATATTTGCGAAGTTTAATGGGGCGTAGAAAGTAGTTCGTGTGCATATTTGCAAATGAAAGATTTTTAATGGATCAACTGATGCAACATTTGAGTGTAATAGAGTCAAAGTAATGAAAGTTCATCAAGATATTACATGGACTTAAGGGAGTTGGTGGACAAAAGCTACAACTTTCTCTAAATAAATTTGTGAAAAATCTAGTTTATAGGTATACTATATGTATAAATCCACCATAGTACCAAGCGTGCAATTTATTTTTTCATTACCATTATTTTTCTGAGAAAAAAAAATCATGATTTTATTTTTTATTAATGAATAGTCTTCAATTATTTATTTTCTTTATATCATTTATTTTAATCACTGAACATGATTATACATTTACTATCTAATAATCTCATCTTCGATTATTAGGGAGCGAGGAGAGAGGAAAGGGACATTGAAGCTTGTTTAAGGATGATAATGTTGTTGATGACCTGATGAGAGAGGAAAGAAACATTGAATCAACACAGAAGTAATTTTTCAATTTCAAGTTTATTCACTTGCCTTTTATAATTTAAAAGAGAGAGAGGGGAGAAATTGTAAATGCCTTTCATTTTTCATGTCTACCTTTTTATCCAAATATTATCAAAAAAATTATTTAAAGAAATAGTCTAATTATTTTTTACGGAAAATAATTTTTTTTAATTTAAAATTTCATGTCTGCCTTTTTCTTAAATAAATTCTTCTTAAAAAAATGTTGGACGAGTTTGGAAAATTATTTTTTAAAAAAAATGTTGAGGTTAAAAAAAATTGAAATGGCATCTTTTAAAAAAATTTAAATTTTGCCAAACTCATATTTAGCATCTTTTTTTAAAATTTGAAATATGCTTGCTCTCTTCTCTACTACACGCTGTCAGCCTGTTGGAATATGTGAACAATGCCAAACTCGTTCACATGGCATTGTTTTTGTAAAAAGAAAAATTAGAACTCATTCAGGTATCAAAGAATTCAAAAAAAATATTCTCCTACTCCCATTGAACTCGTTCCTGGTTTGAACGAGTTTAGTACAAAGTCAAACTCATTCAAACCAAAAACAAATTTGACTATAGCATATTGGTAAAATTTTTAAGGTGTAGTATATGGATATTTAAAATTATTGTTTAATGTATTCTTGTAAAAAAAACCACTTCCTTCCCTCAGAATCCAAGCTCTTCACTCACACCAGTCCCACCACCGTGGACGCCACGCTCCGCCTCTTCCCTCACAACTACCTCCCAACTACTATGACATGTCCATCCCCGCTTCCTCCACTTTCATCAACAAAGCTTAGCGACATCGACTTCAACCTTCCCTCCTTTTTTTGTATTTTTTTTATTCTGACCTGTGTAACTTGTCTAACCCAACAAGTCACCCAGGTTGACATCAGTTCCTACAAATTCAGGGTGGGTTGTTTCGGTTTGCTTCCCCACCGATTTAGAAGCTGAACTAGATTGGACATGTGACCCGTACACAGATTTTAGGTCTGAACCGACCTGTCCGGTTTGATTTTTTTAACCATGCTTATGAGATATTTTTACACCCATCGAGGGGAAGTCATGTTAGACATATCAATTACATGAAAATCTTCCAAGGCAAGTGAAAAGGAAGGTTAATACCATTTGCTGTACCCAAGTTTTAAATTTATAATTTTGGTCTCTATAGTTTTACAAGGATTTAGATATTTAATGGTGTTAATTACTTTAATCTAGTGTAGGAATCAAAACCAAAATTTATTAAAAGTACAGGGATCAAAACCAATATTGAGTAACTAAAAATTATATTAACCCAAAAAAAGAAATACAAATTTGAAAAGCTTTTCAAATTAATTTGTTTAAACCATCTGCCACGTTGGAGAAATAGCAAGGAAAAATAACAGTAAAATATCTTTAAAATACATAAAGTATGGTGTCCAATACGCATGATTGTATATTAGATTCACTGGACCTTTTGATATATTTAAATTTTGTGAAAAGACCAGAACACCCCTGAATTAAATACTTTTGTCAACGAACATTTCCAACTTTAGAATACGAATACCAATTTCATTATAGTAAATGTCCTGTAATGTTTATTAAATTCACAAAATGGTCTTCCCATCCGATCCCTCTGTTGCTTTTCCTATTAGCTCAAGGGTATTTTGTTCTTTTGGCAAAATTTCAGAATCCTAAAATGGTCTAATATGTCTAATCTGCAATTATAGTTATTGGGCATCAGAATTTGTTATTTCTATATTTTAAACTTATTTTACTGTCAATTTTCCCGTATATGCGAAGTCCCGCAAGAAATAGCCCCCAAAGTTTCGTTCATTGTCTTTTTTCTGTAATTATTTTCTTTTATGGACCAAGTCAAGTAAGAAAATGTAAAGAAAATTTCCATGCTTTTCCAACTTGTTTTGAGCATAAACTAAAAGTGGGCTCTGTGCAAAATCAAGCCACTTGTGACATTGACCATTAATTTCCTTTTTAAAAGAAAATTATTTATTTATTGGTTTTGGGGTTCTTTCGATGCCAAAATCGTGTGTAGGTACCATTATAAATATAGCCACTTTTGTTAAGAGTCCATATGCAAACCTTACACTGCTTCATCATATAACCTTCCAACTTTTCACTTATGGCATTTCGAATCATCATCTTCTATTTCTACCTGTTCTTTGTTTCTCCTTCCCCTTTTTCTTCAGTTTCTTCTCTCAACCTACCATTATGTAATTCTCATGACTTCTTCGTGCTCCTTCAATTCAAAAACTCTTTCTCTCTTAATCATTCAGCTTCAACACAATGTGATGAGTTCTATGATGACTTAGGTTATTATCTCTATACCATTCAACTTAGGAATATATCTTACCCAAAGACAGCTTCATGGGGAAATGATTCGAATTGCTGCTTGTGGGATGGGATCACATGCGACTCCTTGTCTGGTCACGTGATTGGCCTCGATCTCAGTTGCAGTTGGCTCCAAGGTCAGCTCCATCTGAACAATAGCCTTTTCCGACTTTCTCATCTCCGAACACTCAACTTAGCTTTCAATGATTTTAATGCGTCTTTGATATCATCTCAATTTGGTGATCTTTCTGCTCTCATGCGTCTAAACTTAAGCCACTCTAGTTTTGCTGGTGTAATTCCTCCTGAAATAGCACAATTGTCTCAATTGGTCTCTCTTGATTTGTCTCAGAATTATTTTTTCTTAGATGAATTGTTGAGTTTGAGTTTAAGTCTTGAACCATCCACTTGGGAGAAGCTTGTTCTAAACATGACTAATCTACAAGAACTTGTTTTCAATGATGTAAATATGTCTTCAATTGCACCAAGCTCCTTGTCTTTGCTCATGAATTTGTCATCCTCTTTGGTCTCCCTTGGACTTTCTAATACTGATTTGCAGGGGAATATTACAAGTGAAATTTTCTGTTTAGAAAACCTTCGACAACTAGATTTGTCATGTAATAGAAATATTTATGGTCAACTTCCAAAGTCCAATTGGAGCTCTCCTTTGTCACTTTTGGATCTTAAAAAGACAAATTTCTTTGGAGGGGTGCCTGATTCTATTGGCCATCTGAAACATCTTAATCATTTGAATCTACAGGAATGTGATTTCGAAGGCCGAGTTCCTCTTGGTTTGAGAAATCTCACTCAGCTAACTTATTTGAACCTTGGTTGGAACAAGTTAAGTGGTGAGATCTCATTCCTTTCAAGCCTGAAACATCTAACATCCTTACAGCTTGATGTAAATAATTTTTTTGGTGAAATCCCCTCTGAAATCTCACAATTGTCTAAATTAGCCTTACTTGACTTGTCTTTGAATTTGGATGAGAATGAAAGTTCATTGCTAAGATTTGAGCCTTCTACGTGGGTAAGGATGATTCTAAACATAACCAATTTTAAGGAGCTTATATTAGAATATGTCAACATGTCCTCTGTTACACCAAACTCCTTGTCTTCACTCAGGAATCTGTCATCATCTTTGATCACTCTTTCTCTTGAGGGTACTTCTTTGCAAGGTGATATAACAAATACCATTTTGTATTTAGAAAATCTTAAACATCTAAAATTGGGAGGGAATACAAATATTAAGGTTCAACTTTCAAAGCTCAATTGGAGCTCAATAGCAACTTTGTCTCTCTATGGCATCCCTTTTTCAGGAGAAGTACCAGATTCCATAGGCCACTTGAAGTCCCTTGACATGTTATGTCTTAGAGATTGTCAATTTGGTGGGCATATTCCTCTGACTTTCAAGAATCTCACTAAACTCACTTTTTTGGACCTTTCCTCAAACAAATTTAACGGTGATGTCTCATTTCTTTCAACACTTGTAAATCTCATTTACTTAGATCTTTCAAATAATAGTTTTAGCAGTGAAGTCCCTTTATCCCTTTCAAACACAAGTGTCACATATCTTGATCTCAGCTTCAACATGTTACAAGGAAATCCCCCAATCCCATTCTATGAAGTTGAATTTTTTTCGGTCTCAAACAATAAATTTAGTGGAGGCATTTCCTTTCTGTTTTGCAATGCAAGCTCACTTGGGATACTCAACTTGTCACACAACAACTTGTCAGGACCTATTCCACGATGTCTTGTTGGCCTCCCCAATCTCTCTATTCTAGACCTACAGATGAATGATTTTTCTGGAACTTTGCCAAGCAATTTTTCAAAGAGCAATGTGTTGCAAACTTTGCATTTCAATAGCAACCGACTCAAGGGATCGTTGCCTCAATCTTTGACCCGTTGTAATCAACTAGAAATTTTTGATGTTGGTCACAACGAGATCAGGGATACATTTCCTAGTTGGCTTGATGAGTTGCCCGAGTTACAAGTGCTTGTTTTGAGAGAGAATAGGTTTCATGGGGCCATTTCTAGTTCCAATAATACCATGCATCCATTTCCTAAATTAAGGATTTTTGACCTTTCCAACAATCATTTTGATGGATCTTTGCCAACAACATACATCAAGGGGTTTGAAGGAATGAAGAAAGTAGACAATGTTCACGCTGGTTCGCAATATATGGGAAGTAAAAATTATTCAACCTATAAGGATTCAGTGATGATCACTTGGAAAGGTTATAATAAAGAGCTAGTAAGGATTTTGAAAATATTCACCACCATTGACTTGTCAAATAATAGATTTGACGGGGAGATTCCAAAAGCCATTGGAGAGCTTCACGCACTAATAGGGCTTAATCTCTCCCACAATAGAATCACTGGTTCTATTCCAAAGTCCATTGAAAAATTGACAAGTCTAGAATGGTTAGATCTATCATGCAACAAGCTCAAGGGTGAAATTCCTCAAGCAATGACGAACCTCAACTTTCTTGCTATTTTGAACCTTTCACAAAATCAGCTTGAGGGAACCATACCAAGAGGTGAACAGTTTGATACTTTCCAAAATGATTCATATGAAGGAAATTTAGGACTGTGTGGTGTTCCATTGTCAAAAACTTGCAACAAGGATGAAGGAGAATCACGTGCACCAATTCTTTATTCTAATGAGAAATTTGGATTTGGTTGGAAGCCAGTGGCCTTGGGATATGGATGTGGAATGGTATTTGGAATCTTCATTGGGTATATTATGTTCTCAATTGGAAAGCCTCGGTCTCTTGTCAGGATTTTTGGAGGCCAATACAAGAAACAAGCCAAAAGGAGAAGAAATAGAGCTCATGCAAATTGAGAATTGAGTTGCCTCAAGAGTGTGGCCTTGTACTGTATTAAAGTTATTGGTCTTTATCTTTTTTTGTTCTTTGTTTGGCTAGTTTGTAACATGTCTGTTAAGAATTCTAGCAACACTACAAAGGGTGTATTAACATGTTTTATTTTAGATGTAAAGGCCTATTATTTTGTTGACGTAATTTTCAGTGATTTGTTATCACTACATCATTGTGTGTTTTGAACTTGAATGAGGTATAAGTTTGAAATATAATTTTTATTGTTTTTTCATTATGGCATCCCAAAAAAAACTATGACAAAGAGGTTAATTGCTATATCGCATTAATTGTTAACAAATTAAAAAACGATAATTAATAAAGCCTTGATTTCAATCTTCTCGGCATTTCACCTTTGGCTTTGCCAAATTGTTAACGATAAAGCTCTTTTTATTTATCTTTATAAAATAGGTTCCTATCAAACATTTTGCTACATAATAATCCAAAGCTAATATGGTAAAAATAATTTGTTGATTGATCCAATATTTCTTGTCAAATGGCTAAGGGTCATACTCTAGTTGTAACAAGGTGATCCCAGCAAGAGAGCTTGTATAACTAAAAAAAACACTTGAGCTCTATCTATGATTTCCGGTGTGCAGAATTTATAATTATAATTACTGAAAATATGAATTATTATTTAGAATATTTGATAAAATTATTAATAGGATTTTGTAAAGAACCATTGTTTGAGGCTTTATGTTTCACTTAATGATAAACTTTCTACACCGATTCTCAAAAAGGTATATAAAGACTACATCGATCTAACACAACCAATGTAGAATAGTGACTTAACAAGTTTGTAAACTAGAAAGTTAATTAAATTTTTAAAAGAAATTTCTTGAACAAAGTTGTAACTAGAATAACTACGGTAAAAATGAGTATTTTATATTCAAAACACAATAGAGGTGTGTTTTTCTATAGATTGTGTAGATCATGTAATCATTTACAAACTCAGGAAAAAAATTTCAAAAGTTTTTCACAACATTCAAAGTAAAATGAATAGACAGCTATGATTTTTCATGCAAGCATTCAAATTGAAAACACGGTAAACTAATAAGATAAAATTATCTTTCTTTCTTTTTTTTCCAGAAGGAACAAAAGACAAGTCAAACATATTGGTTCCTGAAGCTAGAGTTTGCTTTTAAACCCCTTCCCCTTCTAACACACAAACATATACCAACTAGGTACTTTTCAAAAAAAAATATTTACAAAAATAAAGCCACCTTGATGACATGGAAATTATCACTATCAGAAATATAATTCTTGCTTAAACCAATATGCTGTGCATGAAAACTGATTTACAACTTCTCAATAGAATTTAAGAGAACAGCTTGACCTTTAGGTATAACTTATAAGAAGCATGTGGTACATATACCCCTTAGAAATGGAAAACAATTAATTATAGTTGGTCAAAAGTCTCAAACTAACTTTCAAAATGGTATAATTAAGAAACTCCTATTTGCGTAATTGTGTTTTTCAAAATGATTTTTCTATGATTTATGAATTTTGTGGATGGAATTTAAGAAAAGAAATTTCTATCCAAAGTCCAACTAGAGGTTGAGTAGTAGTTTACCAAAAGAACTTTGTACTTAAAGTTGTATCCAACTACCAATCCCTGTGGTACTTGCACAGTTCTTGCTTTGTCTCCATCTTTTAATATTCATTTAAGTCCTGATAAAACTCTCATCAGAGAGGGCTAGTTTGTCACAATGTGTCTAACTAAGGATCGAATTCTAGTGAAAGAAATATTCACATTCAATGCCGACAATGATTCAAATAGAATTGTTTTCATTAAAAATATAAATGTACTTAAGGGAAAAAAAACTTATAGTCAAAGCTAAAAGCATGACCAACTTTAATTAAATGGTCCTAGATTAACTGATACAATAATATTCTACAGGTCTCATTAAAATCCTTTGACTCACATGATATCTTGTGAGAAAATGTTTAGATCGAACACTATGATTGAAAACATATCGGCCCATCAGTTTTGGTCGAGTTATATGTGAAAAGGCTAATATAACACCTTGTGTTTTATTTTTCCAAGACCAGATTATGTTTAACGAAGGGGGGTTAAATCTAACAAAATGTACCAATCTCGTATTCCATTTTTCTTTAGAAGAATCTGAATTACATCTTAGATAAAAGAAATAATATTAAAGACTTGTCAATAATCAGTGGAAGTTGCTTATTGCGACTTATCGTATATGATTTCTTTTGCTAATAGTGATTTCCCCTTCTCTCCTTCTTCTTCTTCTTTTTTTTTGGTTATTGTTTCCAGAACTCATTTGCTTCCCCCCTCTTTCGCAGAACATCAATAACGCATTTTCACACTTCTTATTGTATTTTCTTTCTTCATCATGCTTCTAGGCAAAGGATCAAGGTGACATTTATATTTCAATGGTTTTAGAATTGACTAATAGGATGGTCATAACTAGTATTGTGATCATACTAGCCATAATGAGATTATTATATTTTTATCTCAAATATTAAATATATAAGAAAACGTTTCAAAACTTAATATTTAAGTTATTATACATTCATATTCACAAATTCTCAAATTGAACTAAAAAAGTAACTGACATAGTAATCAATTATCACAACATACATTTCCTTCAAATTTCAAAAATCTCACTCAACTCACTAGTTTGAAACCTTTCGTCGACCAAACTTATCTAGTGGTGGGGTCATCATATCTCACATCATCACTTTCAAACTTTGAATATCTCAACCATTTATATCATTCAATAAAAATTTCATTGTAATTAGTGAATTACAATGTTTGAAACTAAATAATACCCCTCCGGTATTAAATATATGATTTATTGACCTAATTTGATTATATTAAAGATGTTAGTTAAGTAAGTTAAACTAGCATGTTTTTTTCTTCTAAAACTCCCTAATCATTGTCCTTAATGGTCCTGCTCTTTTACTTGATTGTTGTTGGGGAGGTATCAATGAGGATACAATAAAAAAAATTAAAAATATGTTCTGCATTTAGGACTAAGATTAATTCTCAAAATTAAGCCCTACATTTAAGGATTCAAGGAGTAATAATTTCAGTGGTCAACTCACTTCATCCCTTTCAACCAAGTGACATGTAGAATTCTTAATCTTAGCGTCAACACGTTATTATACAAGGAAATATCGCAATTCCATTCTTTGAATTTTCAATCTCAAACAATAAAGTAAGAGGATGTATCATTATTCACGGCATATCAATCAATTCATCCACACATATAAAATGTCTATTTTGCACAGAATATTAGATTTTGGATTTCTTACGAAAAAATCTAGAAAGATTACATCCAATCTAAGATGTGCAGGAAAGTGGGGAAAGACGTTAAAGACTTCGGATTTATATATATATATATATATATATTGAGAGGAGGGTGGGGCAAAGACTATTTTATTTTCAAATGCTAAAATGTTGAAATATTTTGTGACAAATAATCTTTGTTGTCGAATATTGATTGAAATATAATTTAGTGGTCCAGTGGTCAAAAGAAAGAAAAAGAAGTTGTGGGATTAATTGGTCTAATACCAACCGAGCTTGACATTTCATCTTTAGATAGTCCCCCGAAATTTACCCATTTTCTAGTCACAAAAGTAATAAAATAGAGAAACACAATATTATAATGATTGATTTTAGTCATAAAGCATGCTTCTAAGTAATTCTAATGAAGTCAAATCAAGAATTTTACCACTGCGAGCTTGACTGTTCATCTTTAGAAATTAGAAGCTCCACTGAATATTTTACCAATTTTCTGGTAAAATTTAAATTACAGTGAATTTTAATAAGTTTTTGATGGATGTTTTAAGAAGAACTTTTCTAAGTTTTGTTAAATTTTTTAAAAAAATCCTGCCGATTGCTATTTCCACGCACTACAAAAAAAAACCTCATCGGCGACAACTATCAGCGGCGACAAATAATGTCGCCGCTGAAAGTCGATCTTTCAGCCGCGACACCCATTGTCGCCGTTGAATGGATAACTTTCAGTCGCGATGCCCATTGCCGCTGCTGAAAGCCCGACTTTCAGCTGCGACCAAGTTTGTCGCCGCTAAAAGTCGGGCTTTCAGCGGCGACTATCACTGTCGCCGGAGAAAGTGTGTTAGTGGCTATATATGCGTTTGTCTTCGCAGGATGGTCCAGCCAGCAGCTTACATGCATATATATATAGAACTTTTTAGACCCACTTTCTTTTTAGACGCAGGTTGAAACCACATTAATTTTGTCTAGCTGCCGGTGACCCACTTTCTTCTTCTTCTTCTTCTATTTTTTATGGAACTTTCTCTTTCTTTTTCAGTGTCCGTGAGTTAATGGTTCACTACTGTACTATATATATATAGACACTTTCTCTTTCTGCTTTTGAGAGGCCCCTTACTAGTGGCCCCTATATGCTGTGAGGGTGCTTCATTGTGAAAGGGAACAATTCGAGAATCAAGAAGGTTGGACCATCAAGAGGATGGATGCCCTTGAGCAAAATGCTTTTTAAACCGCATAAAAAAGACCTTATAGACCGCATATAGGTGCGGTTTAAAAAGTATATATTTTTTAGACCGCATGTAAATGCGGTGTAAAAAATATTCCTTTTAGACCGCATAAATCATATGAGGTGTAAAAAGTATCGGTTTTAGACCACGTATAACGTGCGGTCTAAAAGTCTACGTTTTAGACCCCACGTCCTACGTGCGGTCTAAAAGGATATTTTTTAGACCGCACGTCTTAAAGTGCATTTCTTAAAAAAAAATATAGGCATTTTTCGGATTTCAAATCCAAAAAATGCCTTCATATTTTCTTTCATCATGAAATAAGTTTGAATAAATCTTATAATGTATTAAAAACTAGAAGCAATCAATGTTAATACCAAAAACATATCTTTCATTAAGAATTTACTAAACTAAACCAAATAAGCATAAATTTTACAACACAACAATGCCATCTGTAAGGTTAGATAAGCAATACATTGGGACAACTTGAGTCTGAGGCATCCAAAAGTTTCATTCCCTCTTGATATGTCTCAAGGTTCAAATAATAAGCATAAATATGCAACACCTACTGTTACAAAGTTAATAGCTAGAATATCCAAGATATCTTTGAATTG
>QFDD01000135.1:0-58791 GCA_006871305.1 Vachellia collinsii | reverse complement strand
ACACACACACACACACACATACGCATTCACTGACCCACACGCCTATATATATATATATTTCAGTTCATATTTTCCACTTCCAATCCAAAATACTTGCATATACATTTACCTACATTCACAGCTACGCATAAACTCATATATATTCCCCTTTTTACCGTCAATTTCAAAGAACCCAAGGCTGCTGTTTCAGTTCCAACGCATACACACACACATACATTCACAGAACCATATATTTATCACATCCCAATCCTTCCGTTCCTCTAGGAACCAAGAACTCAGGATGGAGAAAGTAAAGACAAGCTCTATTTTCAGTTCATCACTGTCATCATGACACACGTACATGCAGCTCACTTGTTAACTTTAAAACACTAGCATTCATAATTATCAAAGCATAAAAATCATAGCTCAGAATCCCAACCTTCTGAAGAACAGGGGACCCGACTCGGAAAATCACGAGCCCATTTCACAAACTCATACAATCAACAGATTCATCAATAGATTCATTTCACAAACCCTAATTAATCTAGATATGTGCAGAAGATCCATAGTCTAAGATTATCACCGAACTCAAATTGTGTTAACAGCATTGCAGTGCAGGCTACTAATACTCACCTTAGGGAACTCAAATTCCTGTTGTTTACTTGATTTGATCGTGCAACCACTGATTGAGGTAAAAACATATAAAATTGCTCCAAGAACTTGGTATCTCTTGGAAGTATCTGAAAGCGACAACTTGCACAGCAGGAAATTCTGAAAATATCGCTACTTCTACAGTTCTCAAGTTCAGCGCTGCAATAAAAGTAAAGTCTGAACTCTGAACTCTGAAGGGAATATAAAATGAGTTACAAGCTCGGTAGAGTGAAGGCAACTAAACAAGCTTACAGGTAGAGCAAGTGAGCAACGACAGGAGCGGAGGCTGGAGAGAACAAGAAGGAACAGTGGAACAGAGTGACGAGCAACGGTGACGACTGACGAGCAACCGCGATGCAAGTCGAGCTCACAGGCGACGGCTGACGGCAATCGAGCAGTGGTGCTCTCAGTTTCAAGGGGACGAAGAAGGTAACGGGAGTCTGAAGGACGAAGGGCAGGCGACGGCTGACGGGACGAAGAGTGCAGGCGGATCTGAAAGGACGAAGATGCAGGCGACGGCTGACGGGACGGCAAGCACACAGGCGACGGCTGACGGCAAGCGTGCAGTGGTGCTCTCAGTTTCAAGGGGACGAAGAAGGTAACGGGAGTCTGAAGGACGAAGGGGCAACGGCTATTGATGTGTGATGATGATGACTAATGAACTAAAACCCTAGAATAATTTAGTAAGGATTGTAATTAACATGAGTTTATAATTTTAAAAATGTATAATATGTAATAAAGATGTGTGATGAACCAGTGGCAAGCAAGTCAATATTAAGTGTTGGAGGGTCCCGGTTCGATTCCTTCCATCATCTCCCATGCTCTTATTTTAATAGGTAAACAAAAAAAAAAAAACAGGCCCAGGCCGCCTCACAGGCTAAACAGGCCTGTGAGGCAGCCTGGGCCTGGCCTGTTTAACAAAATAGGCTTTGCAAAAAGCCTGGGCCTGTGCCAGAGCCTGTAAAAGCCTGGCCTGTGCAGGCTTTTACAGGCCAGGCCACAGGCCGCCTGGCCTGTGCACACCCCTAATTGCATCTGTGCAAATAATATCATTTTACAATTAATTATTCACTTTTCCCAATTATTCCTTATTTATTTTAGCGTGCTCTTTTTTTTTTTCCCTTCCATTCATTAAGAAGGCAAAATAGAAGACTAGGTTATAATTTTTGTTAAATATCCAACTCGCTCAACTTTGAAATTTACAAGTTGGTAAAAAAAATATTGAGTACCTAATCTAATTAACTCAAAAAAGAATATAATTTTTACCATATAATATCATAGGACTTAGTTAATGTTTCTTTTTTTAACTTTTTGCCAACTTATATGAAGTTTATATTTTAAAAAATAATAATGAAAAATTTATATAACTGTTGCAAAGTAAAAGAATGGGAAAATTAGAGAAAAATACCTCATTGGGAAATAAATTGAAAAATGAGATTTATTCAGTTATATATGTAAAAGTTTAATTATATACATAAAAGTTTAATTCTAAATGTGTGGAAGTTGAGATTTTTTCTCAAATTTTTTTTTTAAAACAATGTACCACGTTTTCTTCTAAATGAATATTAACTGACAAATGAACGAAAACTACTGAAATTACCGGACTACCCATCCCTGAAGAATAAAAACTCGGAGGAGTGGGTCCAATAACTCGGACACGAGTTTCGTGTCAACGACGACATGACTCGTTAAGATAATAAAACAACTCGGTAACAGAAATGGAGATACCCTCGTTATCTTGCTTCTCCCTGCCCTAGGGTTATCCCTGCCATTCACCAGTTCTCCCCCCTTAATCTCTGAAGCAGCGGAGTTTCATCTTCAATGGCGGTTTTCGAACTCTGAATACATGCGCTATCCTGTCCCCTCTACGTATTCCTCTCTGCTGCTTCATATTGCATAGCAAAAGCGTTCCGAAATCAATATTCGCTTATCGAAATGCTGTCTTCTCTCGTTTGTATTTGGACTTCCGCGTTGACTCTTTTTTTATCAGCAACATTTCATTCATTTTCCCCCGATGATTCTGTAGGATCTCGAAGAAGCCCTATCTTTGTATCTAGGGTGAACTTTGAGTGGTAAATTTCTGAAACCACACTTACTCTGAAGAGTCTACAAGAGCCTGTCAAATTTGGTTCTGTTTAGACCATGGAGGCCCCTGTCGTCAGATCGAGGGGTCGGCCGAGGAAACGGAGGAGAAAAGAGGATGAGACTGGGACGGATGATGGGAGATCGGTTCCCGATTTGAAAAGGCAAGCTGTTGGGACAAGAAGACCGATGGCACTGGTTGGACGACATATACTTAAAGAGTTTAAGGGAAGTGGGGTCTTTCTGGGGAAAGTTGTGTATTACGAGTGTGGTTTATACAGAGTCAATTACGAGGATGGCGATTATGAGGATTTAGATAGCAGCGAGATTCGTGGAATGCTTCTCAACGACTGTGATCTTGATGATGAGTTGACTAGAAGGAGGAATGAATTAGATCAACTGGTGTTGAAGTGTAGTGCCAAGAAAAAAGATGGCACGGAGAATAGTTCTGCCGACTTAAACAAAGATGTCCTCGGGCTTGAGGCCCCTGCGTCAAGTGAATCGCCAGGTAGATTATTGATTGAACAAGACGAGGTAGATGTTGAGGAGGATGCTCATTCATCAAGTGATGAAAGAGATTCCGCTTCTGATGCAGAGATACCTTCTCTACCTCCTCCACTACAGTTGCCACCATCTTCAGGGACTATTGGGGTGCCAGAGCCATATGTCTCTCATCTTCTTGCAGTCTATGGATTTTTACGGTCATTCAGCATTCGCTTGTTTTTAAGTCCGTTTTCTTTGGACGATTTTGTCGGTTCTCTTAACTGCCAAGTTTCAAATACTTTGTTTGATTCCATTCATGTTTCACTGATGCGTGCATTGAGGCGTCACCTTGAAACTCTTTCATCTGAGGGCTCAGAGCATGCATCAAAATGCTTGAGGTGATTCTCTACCCTTTTGAATCTGATGATCTCTCTCTCTCATTTGATTTTTTGCTGCAGCGTTATTTATGATTTAACTCCCCAACATGTGGACATTCAATATGCAAGTAATTTATCAATTATGCCTTTTTTAACGAGAAACATAACTTTCGATTTGATTTGACTTTTTCCCCCTTTTCTGGAAGATTTATTTACTGGAGATCACCTTTGACTGAAGCACTGAGGCATACTACTAATACTACTGCTATTTTAGTATTTTCAATCCATTTTGAAGGGCAGAAAATTCCTTGCAAACTAATGTAATTGTAACATTTGAAGATACATGCCATGATGTACTCACCATCTCAAAATTTATTATTTGTGCTTCATGTATACTCAACCATGTGTACAAAGTTCACTTTACCTTGGAAATGTGCTTGCAGGTGTAATGATTGGGGCTTGCTTGATGCATTGACTTGGCCTGTTTTTGTTATTCAATATCTAGCAATTTATGGATACACAGAAGGACCTGAGTGGAAAGGATTTTATGATGATATTTTTAATGGTGAATATTATTTATTACCTGTAAGTAGGAAGTTGACCATACTGCAAATTCTTTGTGATGATGTTTTGGAAGCTGAGGAAATGAAAGCTGAAATGGGCAATCGTGAAGAATTAGAAGTTGGGATGGAGTATGATGCTCAAGATATCCTTCCAGAAGAAAACTGGCCTAGATTCCATCCAAGAAATGCTAAAGTTGTCTGCATGGATAAAGAGGCTACAAAGTTTGTTTTAGAAACTAATGCGGTGAAACCACCTGGTAATTCTGTCCTAGATTTCAGAGACATTAGAAGGACCGAAGATGCTGATGTTGACAGAAATGGAGATGAATGCCGTCTCTGTGGCATGGATGGGACCTTGCTTTGTTGTGATGGATGTCCGTCTGCATATCACTCCAGGTGTATCGGAGTGATGAAAATGTTTATACCAGATGGGCCATGGTATTGTCCAGAGTGCAAAATTAATATGAATGGGTTAAGAATTGCAAGGGGAACATCTCTTAGAGGGGCTGAATTATTTGGAATGGATCTGTATGGACAACTCTTCATGGGTACTTGCGACCACTTACTGGTGTATGTTCAGCATCTTTTTAATGTTTCCTTTCACCTCTCATCTATTTTGCTGGATCAATGCTTTCACTGAATTATGATGTGTGATATTAATAGTCTATTTTCTTGACCTTCTAAAGTCTGTGTTATGGTTATCTGTCTCTTGTTCTTTTTGAATGTTTTATACTATAAATGCTTTCAGTTTCTGAATTATCATCCTTTTGATCCTTTCTCATGTATTATTGCAGGCTCACTGTCAACAATGAACTTTGTCTCAGATATTACAACCAGAATGACATTTCAAAAGTTCTCCAAGTGCTTTGCGCTTCAGTAGACCATAGGCCCCTATATTATGGAATTTGTGTGGCTGTGTTACGTTACTGGAGTATTCCAGAAAGTATCCTGCCTGTATCTCTTGGAACTGGAACAGATGCTTACAATTCGAGTACAGAGGAAGATGCAAAGTTCTCTAGCTTATCAACCACTCCTTTGGGTGAAAAAGAGCATACAGCTGTTAATTTTGTGAAGGCAGAATACCCTTTAACCAATGGGATTGTAATTCATGGTAATTACATGGTTCCATCTGGAAGCAGCAATGACACTAGAACTAGAGAGGGCTTTACCATGAATACTATATTTCCTAAGGATACTAGAATGGAGTCAGTCATCTCTGGTGGTCCTGGTGGCCATCAGCGCAGCCTCTTAAATATGACCAACAGTCATGGACGTGCAAATGATAAGCATTTGCCTTTTACTCCATCCTTGCAACTTAAAGAAGGCAACCAAGCATGGTCTGGAAAGGTTGAAAACAATTCAACTAAGGATTTTGTATACATGGGTTTTTCTTTTAAGCCTCAGTCTTACATTAATCACTATGTGCATGGTGATTTTGCTGCATCTGCTGCTGCTAAATTGGCTATTCTTTCTTCTGAGGATTCTAGGTCAGAGGGTCATGTTTCAGATAATTTGAGGAAATTTACAGCTGAAAGTGCTTCATTGCAAGCAAAAGCATTCTCAATGACTGTTTCACGCTTCTTTTGGCCAAGTTCTGAAAAGAAGCCTGTGGAAGTTCCAAGAGAGAGGTGTGGCTGGTGCCTTTCTTGTAAAGCCTCAGCCTCAAGCAAGAGAGGCTGCATGCTAAATCATGCTGCCCTTGGTGCCACCAAAAGTGCTATAAAAGTTTTGAGTGGTCTATCCACTGTAAGGAATGGAGAGGGAATTCTTCCAAGCATTGCAACATATATCATATATCTGGAGGAAAGTTTACACGGTTTAATAGTTGGGCCTTTTCTAAATGCAAGTTACAGAAAACAATGGTGTAAACGAGTTGAACAGGCTAAAACATTTAAAGCTATAAAGCCTCTTTTGCTTGAAGTGAGTATTTTTATCATATTATGTAATTAATAATCTGTTTCAATGTTTCAACGTTATACATATTTAACTGTTTCAAGCAGTAAGTTTTTTTATCATTATTTGTAGTGTGTGCACCCGTGCTTCACGAAGACTTGCTCTACCATTTGGTTTTTTTTTTTTAGGTTCCTCTGAAACACGATGTAGTATTAATTAGAGTTCAAAGTTGCATTGCACACAGATAGGTCTTGCGTTCTACATGCAAATTTGTGGATGATTTTATGTTCAACCTGATGGCTTGCTTCTGCTAACTGCTATCCCAAGTTGTGAATGTGTAATTATTTTCATCGAGTCACTGACTGAAAATTCTTTTCCCAGCTTGAGGAAAACATTCGCGTAATATCTTTTACCAGTGAGTGGGTTAAGCTGATGGATGATTGGTTGGTTGAATCTTCTAGTATTCAAGGTGCTGCTAGTTCTGTTGGAACAATACAGACACGTGCACCAAGTGGAAGGCGCTACAAGAAACAATCAGCTATTGATGAAGTTACAGCTGATGTTTCTCATGAAAACAATTTTGACTGGTGGTGTGGTGGTAAATCCATGAAAATATTATTTCTAAAAGCGGTTTTGCCAAAATCTGTGGTCAGAAAAGCAGCTCGCCAAGGTATTTTGTTTTTTATTGTATGATTTTTAGCTTACAAATTATAACCACTTGCCATTTTTTCTATCGGTAATATTTGTCAGAGAATCAAATATTGTGTACTAATGTTTGTGAACAACAGCTGGGTGGAAGAAAGTTTCTGGTATTTCCTATGCTGATGGCTGTGAGATCCCTAAAAGAAGCAGACAAGTAGTTTGGAGAGCTGCAGTACAAATGAGTAGGAACGCATCACAGCTTGCACTGCAGGTTTTGTCTCTTAACTTTATTAGTTTGTTCCTTGCGTTGGAAATTTCATTCTGCTGTTAGAACAATGAAATTGCCAAGTCTTGTAAATTTATTTTAATTTTAATCATTTGCATCAGGTCAGATACCTTGATTTTCATCTCAGATGGAGTGATCTGATTTGTCCTGAGCAAAATCTCCAGGATGGGAAAGGTCAAGAGGCTGAATCTTCTGCGTTCAGAAATGCTAATATTTGTGATAAAAAAGAAGTGGGTGGCAAACTTTTGTATGGAGTTGTTTTTAGGAACCAAAAGCATCTTCCTTCTCGTATAATGAGAAACATTGTAGAAGTAGAGCAAGGTCAAGAAGGAAAGGAGAAGTATTGGTTTTCTGAAGCACGCGTTCCTTTATATTTGGTAAAAGAGTATGAAGAAGGTATAGGAAAAACGCCGTCTCATCAAGAGACCTTGAAGTTGGAATCTCAGCTGCAAAGAAGGCGGTTGAAAGCTGCTTGCAAGGATATATTTTTTTACCTTACCTGCAAGAGAGACAACTGGGATTTATTGTCATGTGCTGTATGCCAGATGGATGTTTTAGCTGGGTAATTACCTTAACTTGATCATCCATCAGTGTCATCAATATCAATACTTTTATAGTATCTCTTCCCCCCATTTATTTTACAGAACTATTTTCCTTGCTCACTCGTGCTCTTTCTCTGCTACAATTTCAGGAATGCTCTAAAGTGCAATACATGTCAAGGTACTTCATGGATGATCCGTTTTCTCTCCTCTCATTATGTTATGTTACCCTACCTTCTTAAGTTACTATTGAAATGCCTATCATTTTCTTATAAAAGGAGTCGCTTAGATTCTTTATGTTACAGAAAACGAACACAATTTTCCACATGTTTAATATTGAAATTTTGGATGTAGTAGGATCCCCTCCCTGGGTATCTCTCTCTCTCTCAAATTAGCTATATTCAACATGTATCTTTAATGGTTTGTACCTAATGCTTATTAGGTTATTGCCATGAGCGTTGTTCTATAAGTTCAACATTCTCTACAAACAAAGAGGTTGAGTCAGTAACTGCATGCAAGCGCTGTTATGCCAAATTACTTGCTCATAAAAAGACCAGTGACGAATCTCCAACCAGCCCCTTACTCTTGCAAGGACAAGAGCATAGCTCTGTGACTGTTTTGAAGGGATCAAGACCCAAATGTTATGATCAAGCCTTCAAATCTACCATTATCAAGGAAACTCGTCCCGACATGAAACAAGGTGCTCCTGATTCTGCTCTAGCATCGAAAACCCGTCGCAGGAATTGTTCTTGGGGTATTATATGGAATAAGAAGAGCAATGAGGATACAGGCGTTGATTTCAGGCTGAAAAACGTACTTCTAAAGGGAGGTTCAGGTGCACCTCAATTACAACCTGTCTGTCACTTGTGCCGGAAGCCATATAGGTCTGATTTGATGTATGTTTGCTGTGAGACATGCAAAAGTAAGTATTCTTTAGCAATGGAGTGAATTTTTAAAAGTGCTTAAATGCTCATATTTATGCATTCTCTGAATGGTTTTCACAGATTGGTATCATGCTGATGCTCTTGAACTAGAAGAGTCAAAAATTTTTGAAGTGTCGGGCTTCAAATGCTGCAAATGTCGCAGGATAAAATCTCCAGAGTGTCCTTACTCTGATAAGAAGCCCAAGATGCAGGAAGGCACTAAGAAACACCGGAGACCTACAAAGAAGGACAATTCTAGCACAGACAATTTTGCAGTTATTTCTGAACCAGAAGTGTGTGAGCCTGCTACCCCTAATTTTCCTATAGGAGACGATGGATTGAGACAAGACAATGATCCTCTGCTTTACTCTCTTTCAAGTGCTGAGCTAGTAACAGGCCCTACTGGTGATGCTGAGAGGAATCCTGTCTCTGGTCTGGGGCTTGGGAAACTACCAGTGAGAAGACATGTTAAGCGTGAGGGGGATGGTGATGAATCCTTTGGAACTGAACTTTCACAGGTTGAAATTTTAACACAAAACGGAATGGGTAGTCTGTCTGCTGCGGACAAGACATCATCTCCTGTGGAATATGACCCTGCTGTTTGCCTAGACAGTAATCTTCTGAATGACTGTGGAAGTGAAAATTATGAATTCATGGACTTTGAACCACATACCTACTTCTCTGTAACAGAATTGCTACAGCCAGATGATAATCAGTTTGAGGGAGCTGATGGATCTGAGGACTTGTCTGGATACTTGGAAAATGTTTCCACTGCGAATATGGATGGCATTCCTGAAGAATCTGAAGAACCTGCGGCTTATTTACCAGGCGGTGGCGTTTATCATTGTTGCCAATGCCTGAAGATGGAACCAGCTCCTGATCTCTCTTGCGAGACTTGTGGGATTTGGATTCACAGCCAATGTTCACCCTGGGTTGAATCACCTAGGTCAGGAAGCTGGAGGTGTGGTAATTGTCGGGAATGGCAATAGCTGGATTATGTAATGAATTTGGGATAATGTCTTCAGCGGAGGTGCTTGCAAATTGAAACCTGAAAGATAATCTTATCAATAATCTTACTGGCTGGTTCAGTGCATGATGCGTTAATTGTTGCATGTGTCTCACCGTGAATGCTTGAATCGTATCTATGGAGCTTGGGCAAGGCCATGTTTATTTGTGCGCTGCAAGGAGTATTAGGCTTCTCCGTTGCTGATTTGGTTTTCTTGGTGACTGCTCACATAGATTCATGTTTCCCCAGCGACTTGGTCATTAAGTAGACCGATATTTGTCATTGAGTAATTCTGTGACTGCCCACATTAATTGCTGTTTCCCCGGTGACTTGGTCATTAGATCGGCCAATATTTTTGATCGAATACATTCAGCATGACCTTTAACCTGCAAAGAAGTTAGGTTGATGCACTGGAACGGTGGCATATAACATGGCTGAATTATTCCAGTCACTTCTGGGATTTGATTTTTCATTTTACGATTCACAGAAAGTTGTTCCGATATTAGTGAGATAAGCAGGTTTTTATAGTGCTTATCTGATTTAGAATTTTGTATAGATAAACTCAATTCTAGGAGTTCAAAGTTAGAAGCTTCTCTTCATCAAAGTTCATGGTGTATTTGCCCCCGGCCCTTATTCTTGTAGAATGCATTACGTATAACCCCTTCGGCTTTGTTTAGGAATCTAGCTTTCGTCACACTTGACTTGAGATTAATAATGGGACGTGGTTGAGGATTAATGACCTGAACATTGCCTCCATGCAATTTGTATTCAGCTACCCACTCATAAATTTGAATGTTTATGGATATTTTTCCCCTTTGATGCAACGAATGTTCATGGATAATCGTAGCTGATGAATCAACTCTGAAGCCGTAAGATTAACATTTCGTAGACGTCAGCGTAGAGGGGGAATTTTCGGATGCCTTCCTATAATGTGGCTAAGGCTTTACCTAAATATTCGAGTCCCATTTATATTATATATTTATTATTCCTTTACATGCTTTTTTCTTTAGTTAAAGTTCCCTTTGAATAAGTGGTGGGAGAAGTTGTAATACCACGCTGATAGGGATTTAACACTTTGAGAGATTCTAGAGTGGGTGAAGGGGGAAGGAAGATGCAATAGGCAGGGTGCATTCAAGTCCCACATCGGTTAGACTCGTCCAAAGTGAAGGCTATATATGTAGTCAAGGTGTGACATTTGACATCCGAGGCACTTTTTGAGTGACTATGGGATCTCAAAAGGATAAAACCCTGTACCTACGGGCGGTTAAACAGGGACAATACCTCAGGATGTACAATATGGTATTAGAGTCGAGGACGGCTCTTTCCGTTGGTGGGGAGAGTGTAACACTAAGCGCTGCTATGGACCTAACACTCTGAGGGACCCCGGAGTGGGTGAAGGGGGAAGGGAGATGCAGTAGGCAGGGTGCACTTAAATCCCACATCGGTTAGACTCGTCCAAAGTGAAGGCCATATATAAAACCCTGTGCCTACGGGCGGCTAAACAGGGACAATACCTCAGGTTACAAAAGTAACTTCTTCACGGAATGCATTTTGGAAAATTAGTTTTGGATAGAAGATAGATTATGTGATGTGATTTATATTTGGATAAATGTTGGAGAAGTGATTTTTTGTGAAAATAAAATCTTGTTTGAATAAATGTTGGAGAAATGACTTTGAGCAAAAAATTGCTTAAAAGAACATAAATCTCATTGAATAATACAGTCATGTATATTCTGGTAAAAAAAAATACATAGTCATATATATATATTATTTTATATATTGCAATAATTTTTGGAGAAGAATAAAATGATAAAAATAGGTTAAAGTATACATTTAATCCTTTATGTTTACATTAAATTTTAGTTTGGTCCCTTAAATTTAAAAAGAAAACTTTTAGTCCTTTTCCCTTAATACCGTTAGTTTAATTTAACCAAAAATGATGACTTATCAAATGTAAACAGTGATTTTGCATTTAAATGTCGATAAAATATGCTTAAATGTTAACCAATATAATTATTTTTATATTTTAAAATTTAATCATATTTTGTGATCATTTAACTACAAAATCATCGTTTGAATTTGATGAGTTATCATTTCCTGTTAAATGAAATTAATGATGTTAAAACAAAAGGATTAAAAATATACTGTTTTTTTTAACTTAATGATTCTTGAAAAAATAAAAAATATAGCTGTATTATTGATAAAATTTTTAAACTCCTAAAATGGATCATTTGTTATTTGGACGTAACCGAGAATTACCTTTTTTTTCCCTCCCTATTTTTTGTTTTAATTCGGGTTATCCTCCTCATCAGAACTGCAACTGCAGAGGTGTTAGGACATAGGGATGCATGCTAAACAGAGCATGGATCTCTTGTAGTTTCTGAATAGAATGTTGAAGGTTGTTTGGATTGCGACCTAAAGCAGAGCGCAAAACGCAAAAATGGAAAAAGAGCGTCGTCGCCTGAGAGATTCGAACTCTCGCGGGCAGAGCCCATGTACTTAGCAGGCACACGCCTTAACCACTCGGCCAAAGCGACTAGATTGATGTTGCCCGTGTTGTAAAGTTCTATTGATACGGAAGGCACTAAATTCCACTAATCAGACAAGATCTGCATCAGTACGTGCTTACGAGGTCGTTTGGGAACAATTTCTAAAAGCACTTTCACGTAAGTTGAGATAAAACTCCTTTCACATGCTTATCTCGAATTGCATACAATCACTTTTCAAAAACTATTCCCAAACATACCACATGAGCAACACAGCTTCATGTAATCTAGGGAGAAGTTGCTCATGAATACAAAAATTACATGAGACGATTTTACCCATTGGTAAGTTAGAATCAAATTTTCCCTACAACCAAAGCTAACCAAAACCTGCCAATTCAGGTTGATTAAACCTATAGTGTCTTGAACCATGTCGCTATAGGGGTGATTGCCATCACAACCACTTGTACACAAATTAATTGCCTTAATGCAATTTGTCACTACTACTATATTTCTATAACCCCTATGCCAATACAATTGCAGACCATCTACATTGTTCGAACCAATCAATGTCCCAGCAAGCTCTGTAGGAGGAGTATAGGACGGTTGTCGAAATATTTGTCTCACATATCAAATAATCTCTTCCATCTAGACACCCAAATATCCCAACAAACATGGTCAAATAAGGTTGCCCATTTGACTTTCTTTGTGCTCGATGACTCTGTCTCTTCCTCTAAATTCTACCTCACCCAATCAAGACCAGCAAAGAGAAAAAAGAAGGCCACATGGATGGCAAAACCACAGGCTTCCATTTATTAACAACATTTGTACAGTCTTTGATTAGGTGAATCTCCGTCTCTTCAATGGCGCAGCCAAAGATACAGCCAGCCCTTTCCGCTAATCCCCATCCTCTCTTGAGCTTTGCAGTGAGTCCTTCCATGTATGAATACCACATGAAGGATTTGATTTTCTGCGGGATTCTCTGTCTCCATAGAATCTTCCATAGGCTCTCGTGCTCCACATGGACACCTGCAAGAAGAAATTGATATGCAGATTTTACAGTAAAGGAGCCATCAAAAGATGGTTTCCATATGTATTTATCCCCTCCTCTCTCTTAATGGGATAGATGTGAACATATTAATTGCTCGACAACCGAGTGGGGCGACTAAGAGGACAGTTTCTCATAGTCCTAATACCATTGCCACCAACATCATCAATCACCCTGTCGTTATTTTCAATGAGGCTCTCCGAACCAGGTATGAGGTCTATCAGGAGCATTAATTTCTGAACAGTTTTCAAACCAGAAAGCAGAACTCCTACCATTACCAATCTTCTTTCCTACATCAGTCCTAAAATAGTTCCATTTGGCGCAAATACTCCTCCAAGCTAGAGACTCATTTTGTTTCAACTTTACTTCAAGTTTATCCAAATTCTCGCATTTGTACTATTTAGCCCTTAGAACTTGGACCCACAGCACGTTATCAGTTGGGAGCTCCCAGCACAACTTGAGGATAAAGGCTTCATTTTGTAGGTTGTTGATTCCTAAGCCTCCCTCCTTCTTGTCTCTATATTGATATAGAAGCTAGTAAGACGAATGTGAAATCATGATGTGATTTTTTTATTGGTTTTAAGTAAGATAATAAAAGCATAGGGTTTCTAATAAAATCATCTACTACTCATATCTCAAATAAAATTAATTTATATATGCACATGTATCATTCTATTATAGATAATTATGATTAGAATATCGTCAAGCACTAGATATGAACACTTCTTTTAATTAAGATTTAAACATTGATTTATTATATTTTAAAGCAGTAGTTCATTTCGTTAAATATTAATTATTCAAATTTTATAAATCATCTTACAAACTAGAATAACCAATCCTTATAATTCTGTCAGGAACTGAGGAGATAACTCAGATAATTTATATCTCAAATTTTATTTACAATTTTTTTTTTCTGTTTACAAGACCTTTTGTATGTACGAGAGAGACATCCAATGGTCGGCTTCATCAAATTTTCGACACTTTTCATGACCGGTTTTTGTCGATATCGAGGCGAAGTCCTCAATTTTGAATTCAAGCTAATGCCCTTTTAAACGCTCATAAATTCACCAACTGTTGGTTACGAGGGAGGAATTTGATCACTGATTGGTGATTTAAATCAACAACAAAATTTCTATGTATAATCTACCAAAAAAAAAATTTCTACGTATAAAAAGTAACGAGTCAATTATTTCAGTAATTATTATCTTCAAGCATATCTAGATGTGTCGATGGCACATTTTGATCTCGTTCCAAAAAATTGAATAATCATTCAAGAATTTAACAGTTAAACCAGTTATTCTTCCTTTCGTGATAATGTTATTTTGAGTATAACTACTTTTAACGACCTGGTAGCAGTTACGCCCGTGGCTTAATGGATAAGGCGTCTGACTTCTAATCTGTCGAATGTGGGTTCGAATCCCTACCTTATGGTAAGTTGGAAACATTTGAAGCTTCCTTAACGCATCAACTTCTGTTTATTTAACGTTGTCATGGTTTTTGAAGCTCCCCAGTGTAACATCTACCACATTATTTCTTTTTTGAATTAATTTACTACATCTTCTGATTATTGAATGAAACAACGATTACCCGGAGTGGGATTTGCTCGTTCCCTAAATATTGTGTCCACAGTTTAAGTTCCCTTTAAAAAAGATTCCTTAGTGCCGTAATACTAATTTCACCCATGTAATTAATACTTAAATTTGATTTATTATATTTTTAACTCATTTTTAAAACCTTATTGATAGGGGTAGAACTGAATTTTTTCATACAAATTCAATGAGTTAATCCCTCTTTCTTGATTCCAATAAGTGGTTGAAGATAACTTATTTTGGACCACAAAATGTATACTTGCTGAAACAGAGAGTAACATTTTCCCTCGGTCGAATTAGACAAAAGAAATTGCATGACAAAGCATTTTTTCCCCTCGGGGGCCCAGGAACCCCAGTGAGAGCGCCAGGCTAACATACACTCTCAAGCTATAAGAGAGGGAGTAATAAAACCAATAAACTTTTCTTGTGTCTCCTGATGTACATTCGTTGAGTAGCACCGTACTCAATCCATAGTGCAAGAAAGGCAGTCCATAAATTACTGAAAAATAATACAAGTATAGAAAACATATGCCTTGCCATCGAGGAGCAGGCAAAATAATACAAATGAACCTGGGAGGCACTAGAGGAATAACTGAGGGACCCCTAGAACACTGAAGCATGTTTCCCTATCATGTCTAGGAGCACAGAGCTCTACATTAATGCCACACATAGACCCACCTCTGCCTTCAAAAACCTTGCAACGGCTATTGGCTTTAGAAACCAAGAAGAAAAAATGTTTCATGGTATGAGCAAATCAACCACTAAAGCAAGAACAGGAAGTAGCAGTACAACACCATCAGCACATGTCAGTTAACTAGCAACTGGTTTGGCAATGGCCTTCTTAATGGCTTCGGCATATGTCCTATGCTGGTAGGTGAGGGTTGATTCAAGAAGGTCCCAAAGTGATGTCTTGGGATTCCAGCCTGACAGATGCAACGATCCTTTAGGACAGGTGTATAATACATTAATCTTACAAGCTCAAAACAGGTAAGGCAATGAGTAAAACCTACCAAGTTGCTTGCTGATTATGGTCATATCAGGAATTCTCTTGTCACTATCATCATATCCCACACCATAAAACTCCTTGGAGCTCACATCGATAGTAGGTTTTTCCAGAGCCGGATCTCCACTTACCTTTGCATAGATCTGCAGAGTATGCAAGAATAATTCTGGAGTCCCAAGCAACATATCTCAATTTTAACAGTACGGTCAATAAATCAAATTCAATCCTCTCACCTGAGTCATCATTTCAGCAAGCTGCTTAACTGTAACCTCATTGTTTGGGTTTCCCACATTGAATATATGCCCATTCGCTCTGGCAGGGTTTTCCTATTAAAGGTCAAGCAATTAGCAGAGCAGCAAACAACATCACTAATCTCATATCATATAATAATCATGACATAGGTCCACTCTAAAGACTGGAAATGGGAACCTACAATCATCAACAAGACAGCTTCAATCGCATCCTTGATGTAAACAAAAGTTCTTTGGGACTGGCCACCATCCACAAGCTTGAGGGGCTCCTGACGGAGGAGATTCTATCCAAAAACTTGAAGAAATCAAAACTTTGAAGATATTCAATAAAACTTGGTTAATGTGACGAAAAGCTTCATTGAAAATTGTATCAAAAAGGAGACTGACATTGCTAAAGCATGCAAGAACCCGAGGAACACCCTCACTTGGACCATCAATACCAGGAATGAAATCCATTCGTGGTCCAATCCAGTTGAAAGGTCTCACAATTGTAAATTCCAGGCCATTCTCAGCACCCTCAGCTGTCAATAATTAAAAGCCCGTGAAATGAGTCAATACTGATGAATAAGGCAATGAAGAAAGGATAGCTCACCATAAATCAGCCTCTCAATCAATTGCTTTGCACAAGCATAGGACCATCTCTGCTTTTCAATTGGACCAAATATGCATGGAGAGGTATCTTCTTTGAGAACGTAGTATGCAGGATCCTTACATAAGAGGAAATAAAAATACTCAGTACAAAAACTAGGCAGTAAAGAAGGCAATGTTAAAGGATGCAATTTTGAAAGAGCAAAATTCCGTCCCATGATTGAATTGCAGGGGTGATTATGGTGACAGCATTTTGGCATCCCATGTATTAGTTCCAACAACAACAAAAAAGAAAGGTCCACTCCCATGACCCCGTTCTACCCAACCAACCAAAAACTAGCTTCCAATACAGAAGCAGAAGGAACTTCGTAGGTGAAAGAAAGAGAGAAACACAACAGGTGAGGTTATATAACCGATTCTTTAAAAGACCAGGAAGAACAATGTGAATAGGTTAAAATGTATTCTACCAGGCACCAGAGCAGCCAAAATTCATTATTTGCATTCTACCAAAATAAAAGAATCTTTCTCAAAGAAACCAGACAAGGGCTATCTCTGACACTAAATGGTCTTAAGTTCTATCCACACTCCAGAGGGAAAGAACATAAATACAACGTATTCGTATAACAAAACTCAATTTAGACAGAAGTCTTGGTGATTTAATTCAATCATATAACTTCATGCTTCAATCCAGGATGGGATTAAGACTACCACCGACAGTTTCCAAGCAGCGGATGCTAGTGATCGAACGGTTCAAATTATAAAAAAGTCAAATCATTCATAATAATGGATAGATCTGGATGACTTTCTTTGAGGAAGCGGAAAGTCAAAAGCCTTACACGGAAACGCATATGAAAATGAAAACATACCTGACGAAGGGGGCTATCCTTCGGAAGAAAGCTTCCAATCGTTTTCCCGTAAACTTCACAAGTAGAAAAATGAATGAGACGTTTGTTATTCTCCGAACAATACTTCACCTGAGACCCAAAAAGAAATCCACATCAAATCAAATATCTACTTCAATCAATTCTGCCATCAAATGCGAGCAACGGGCAGACGAATCATTCTTGAGTTATAGTGTAACTACTAGACAAACGACGATGAAAAGAATCACGTACCACGGGAAGCGCATCAATGAAATTGCTATAAATGGTATCCAGAGGGCGGGTATTATAATCGGCGGGAGTACAGATTGCAGCCAAATTGATTGTCTAGACAGAGAGTAACGCAAAAAATAAGTACAAATCATAGAAACCCAAACGAACACCCATATAAAAGGGTGAAGAATGATACCAGATCCGACATCTTGATGAGGCCTTCGAGCCTAGAATCTTGCTTTATGTTAAGGCGGTGGAACTGGATTCGGCCAGCCCAGGGAGTGTCAGGCTCTAAGAGGTGCTTGATCTTGTCATTGTAAACGTCCAGGGCGAGGACCTTGTGCGGCGTCTCGGACATGAGCTTCTCACAGAGGTGGGAACCAATGAACCCTCCGGCGCCGATCATGCAAATGGTGAAGGGCTTAATGGGGTTGCCATCCAGATCTAGTCTGGTGGACGACGCCATTTTCTTAATCGAAGAGGATGAGAGATTTAGAATAGTGCTCCGTATGCGGCGCGAAGAGGAGGTGGGAGAGAATTTCGAGACGAGGGGGAAGAACGCGGAAGCGGAGGATGGAAGTTGTGAAGTATTTGATTCAGGGATGGCCGACTGCAAAGTGGGGGAGATGTTTCCGAGAGGATGTGATCCTCCTTACGATCGTACATTCATTTCATTGAGCGATGGCCAGTAGAATTCCGCCATTGCGCGCGTAGAGACCTCGTGGCCACTCGCTGTCTTTTTCTCCCACGTGTACTGGTGACGTGTCATTGACTTTTTACTCGTTTTCAACCATTTTCTTTGATGACGAGACGAAAGAAAAACAGTCTTACGGCCTCGTTGCCCGAGATTAAAACAAAAAACCAGTCTTGCGGGCCTTGCCAATCGCCTTCCCATCGAACGTAGGGGCCAGAGCAATTAATTTTGATTTCTGAAATCATGATTTAACAAATATTTTATTAAATATGTTAAAATATTATAAAATCAGTTCTGAATCTAAAATTATAGTTTTGTATAGATCACGTAAATATTTTCAAATGTTTTAAAATAGTTTTTAACATTTAAAAACATGGTTTGGGATGGAAACAATTGTTTTCTAAAAAACTAATTTTTTCAGGTTTTCTAAAAGCTATTCTTTAAAATTTATTATCTAAGATAATTCTTACACCAAATTGAAAAAAAGTTATTCTCCAAAAGCTAATCCAAACATACATCTAATGCAATACATAATCCATAATTTCATCATTGTTTGCCATCCATAATTTGCTTTGTAATTACAGGATATATAAAGTACAAAATTACTTCGATTTATAGTATAAAAGTCTTTTAATTTTTTTAAAGAATTTATGAAGTTGAATGCTTTACTTTAAATTATTTTTATTAATCATTTTTAACTAATTTGCACAATTTATTAACTGATATGTAATCTAAAAATATATATAAATAAATGATTTTAAATAACGTATTTAATTTTTTTAATATTGGTAAAAAAAGTCAATTGACTTTTATATCAAACACTGAACAAATGTACTATAAAATATATTGCCATAGAGTAAAATTTTATTATGAAAATTTTTATTTATATATCGAACGATTTTTATTATGACCATATTTCTCTAGCAAAATCACACTTCATGGGGAAGGTGTTCTATGGGTTCTTCCTCTCCCTTTTCCAAGTAAAAGGGGAACATGATCACGCGAGAGAATTACAAGAGGCAATCTATGTGAAAAACAGGGATAGTAGCGAAACCTATATAAAAATGAGAAGAACAAAGGAAAAAAAATTAGTTAACTTTTAAATTCTATAAATGTTAAATCTTAACCGTCGAATTTAAGATTTAAAATCAACCATAAAAATATGAAATAAAAAAATGAAGAGAGGATCAGATTCTTACCGGTGGCCTAGACCATGGTTTAAAAGTAGAGTGTTAAAACAATGCTCCAAAGCTCAAAATAAATTATAATTTTGGGTAAACCACTCAAAAACTCTAATTTTTCTCCGCAACTATTGTTTAGCGGTGTAGAGCTATGATTTTTTAAAAATTATGTTTTTCTTCTTTTTTTTAAAATACATTCTTTAAGGTTATTTTTATCACTTTTTTAAGAAGTTATTCTCAAAAAAATTAATTCAACTATCCTAATCCCTAAACATTGTGCCCTTTCTATATATATATATATATATATATTAGGTCTAGGGTAGCATGGTTTAAAAATATATTCATCGTCATAATATATAAATATGCTCAAAAATTTTAAAAATGTTATAGGATAAGATGTGTGGTGTGGATGTTATTGTGATTCATAGGATTCCACTTCATGACATTATGCTCTTTAACCTCACAAATTAAAGAGTCTTAAATATATGTTTCCTATAACCCCCTATTGTCCATTAAGTTGCTTAATACCATTGTAACTCATTTACTTTGTGATCAATGCCCTGGACTCTATAAATAGGGACAATGTAGTAAGCTTTTGTACATACAAGTGATCAAAAGAATACACTTTTCTTTCTCAATTTCTTTTTCTATTCTCAAACTCTGGCTCATTTTATAATAAAAATCATTTTTTAATGAAAAATTATGTGAGCTGAAACTTAAAGTCAACATATGTGTTTTAGGGTGCTTATATATATATATTACTAACCATTAAAATCCTTGCATTTACCGTGGAATTTGAAGTTATTAGCTTATGATTGATAAACTAATATTTTATTAATTAAACTATTCTTCATGGAAAAGAATAGAGACATTTTGCATGAAGAACTTCATGAAATACAATTAATAAAATGTATATTGAACTTACATTCTACGAGCTTAAATTGGATAAAACGAAACTATACTAAACCTAGAAATTACCTGCAAAATATACAAGCCGACCATTTTACCCATAGCTTATTCATATATTATGGATAGAATGATTTCTGAGAACTGTGTTATACATAATATAATATTAGTAAATTTCCGATCATTTTCATCGAGATATTTCGCTCTCGTCACGTGGTGCATGTTTTTGCTATTAAACATTATATATTAAAATAAAAAATAATACTGAGAAAGTAATAATATTCTATTATTCTATTGAAGCCCAAGCCACTCACGCGCCTTGTAATGTTTCGCTGCAGACTCTCCAGCCCCTGCGAGCCTGTACCGTGTCGTGACTCACGATGCCTTTCCATTCTTTAGTTGGAGAGTTACTATAAAGTCCTAAATAATTAATATCAGATAGATTATAAAAGGTTATCAATGTGAGTAACTTGAGTTATTAATGGTAGCTGCTTGAGTTGTCAATGGGACCTTTCTGATATTAATTCTCTTGTATGAGATTTTATAGTAATTCTCTATTTTTTTTTGTCCGTTAATGGTAATGGTAATTATTCCTTTTTAAATTTTAACAAGGGATTAACAATTCAGGCAATGACGTGTAACCTTTTCTCCCTCGTATGTGAAAGGTTGACCTACATACGCACATGCCCATGCCTGTGAGAAGAAAAGTCAATCCTGTTCACCCGATTTAAGAAATCACAGATGCTTCACTTTTTTCTGAAAATATTAATGATGCCAAATATATTACCTCAAAATTTATATGTATTATTTTTTAAATTAATTTTTCTTACTTTTAAAATTATATATAATCAAATAAGCACATAAATAAGTACTGTTAATTGGTATATTTAACTTTTTTAATCTATTAAAATAAAAAAATTAATCCGCACTAGAGGTAAGGTGTTACTAGATATGTCACCACACACTGACAGAAAGAAACTGTGGAGGATGGTTACATACTTGTTTTTGGTTATTTATTTATTTACTTTTCCTGTATGGCTTTATGATTCCTGCCTTCAAGAACAAGCTGGTTTTTAAAAGATAAAGGGCATATACTTCGTAGTGATCTTAAAGCTTGGTTGAGTAGACTTTTGGATGAAGATTGGCCTCTGTATCTCTGTTTGGAGGACTGGATTGATTGGTACTCTATGCTTTGTCGTTCATAGTTTTGGAACACTGATGGATCTGAACAGGAACAAGGCACATATCTTGTGGCTTGTGACTCTCCCCCTCAACCCTCCTCCGCCGCATAAAATGAAAGCAAACTAATGGCATGTCTAGAAATACTTCTAGAAACACTTTCACGCAAATCAAAATAAAATTCATCTAACATACTTATATTTGATTGTGTACAATCACTTTTCAGAAGCTATTTCAAACATGCCTTTGAAATTAGTGCCAGCCATTTTATTTCCCTCATTTTACTTTCGAAAAATGTAGGAATTGGTTTTAAAACATAAGTTGTTGGAGCCAGATTAATAATCCGATGTCAAAGTGCATATGATTTTCATAAAGTTCAGGGGCTAAATTATAAAACGATTAAAACAATGGATTGAGGGATTGAATGATAATCAAGTTGAGATTATAAGAATAAAAAAAAATTATTAATTTTCCTAAAATTGCAAGTTTCAGCTACGAGGGGACAATTTTTTTTTTTTTTGGATCAACTCTGTTGTATGGCTTTGGATAAGCGAAGAAAACGGGCCCATGGTTGGCCTTTCCGTTTGGTATCACGGGACACATTACACAAAAAGGTGAAAACGCTCTGTTTTGTGAGGAATTGAGCTCTCTTCCTTCCATGTGCTGCACCGAAAATTAGGTTCTATGTAGAAAGTTTGGTATGTATTTAGTTTAGAGTTGGAAAAGCGTTCCTTTTATGATACAAGAAAAATAAGATATAGCCGAAAGGTGGATTAGACATTACAGACGGATAAAATAATTAAAAAAAGAAGATATTGGCAAGGTTTCTCCCACTTGAAAAATTGCTTGTGAAGGAAGGCGAAGGTCTTCTTTTCTTTCCCTTTCTTTATTCCCTTTTGTTTTCCCGTCACTGTTTGCCGCTCAGTATGAGTATTACGGGCTGTTAACTGTTAAAGACGAAAGCAACAAGAAACAGCAACGTGTTGTTCATAAGAAAGGCTATGCTTGCTGTAATCTAGAAGTGTTACCTGTAATCTAGTGACCCGACAGTTCTTGGGTAAACGAGAGGTCGCCGGTGCACCGCATATTAAAACTTGGTGAAGAAGGTTGTGAGCAGTGCCACTGATAGAAGTAAATGAGGCACACTGAACAAAACTGATGAATTGAGCTGCAATTGCATTGATAAAATAACCAAATGCAAGTTCCGTAACGTCTCTTTTGGTGCCCTCTGCATTTATTTATTTTTCTCTTTTTACAAAATTCTAATTGCAAGTCAAAGGAAGTTTTATGTACTTCGACATGTAATACGACATGTAATACTCTGTGCAGGCAGTTGTGAATGTTGAGTTTAAAATGCATTAAGTGGAAATAAAATTGAATAGTTGAAATAAGAATGTTGAGATAAAAAAAAAAAAATCGTAAAAGAAGGGTTATGATGGCATCTATTAAAAAAAAATGATAGAGAGCTGTTTATATGATTTTGATATATTTAGAGAATGTCAATAAATATATCAGTAAAATATGTTGATCAAATTGTTTGCAACCCTGATAAAAGCAGTAGAAGAAAATACAAGATGATGCTTAATGACATTATTGCTTCAAAACTTTTTAGTTAATGATTTATCAAATGATTTGTTTTTTATCTAGTTTATTGTTGTACAAAATTCTAAATCTACCCCCTTAATATTCCCCAAGAAAAAAAAAAAATTCTGCCCAAGAAAAAAAAAATTCATGGATGTCAAGGAGTCTGCGTCAAGTGGAGTTGGACATGTGGTGTAATTGTAGGGGCACAAGTTAGAACAGCTCAAAACATCTGGCACCAACCCTATACCTATGCCAAATACTTGTTCTTTACTAGTATTTTATTTTCTTTTCTTTCTGGTGAACCGTCTTCATTACTATTACCATTCAAGTAACAGTAAACAGTAACCTACCCCCTTTATACAGTAACCAACGGAAACCAAAAAAGTAACAGTAACCAACCTCCGTTATTAATATTAGCCATTCCACTTTTTTTTATTAAGAAAAATAAAGTTAGGCGAACAAATAATAAAAAATAAAAAATGATTCGTTTAATACAAGAATTGCTCAAACAATTCATTAGAGAAGGAGGTTATTTGAGCTCAATATTATTATATTGATACCAGGAGAAGGCTATTCTCTAACCCAGTCAAGTAAAAGCATCAAGAGGACTACAGCTAAGAATGGTTATGGTGCATGCAGTCTACTGAGACCTCAATTTTAGTTACACAATTGCTTTCACTCGCTTCTCCGAATTCCCAAAAGAAGAATACTAGTAATTAGTGTCTTTGACGCTGACACGATGATTCTGAGAGTAAACAGTAATGTTGCTGCATTTATAAATTTCTCGGAATCACAACCTTCATAAACCCATCTTTAAGACTTGCTCAGTCTATTTCTCTACCGGGAAAAAAGAAACTCTTTTGCTGTAAAGGAATTGAGAAGAATGGGATATTCAAGTTCTTTCTTGTGTTTCATTGTTCTAATTGCAGTGCTAAGTGTGAGTAATGGGCAGTCACTGGTTCCTGCATTGTTCATATTTGGAGACTCTGTAGTTGATGCCGGCAATAATAACAACATAAAGACCATTGTTAAAGCAAACTTCCCTCCTTATGGAAGGGACTTCGCAAATCACACTGCAACCGGCAGGTTCTGTAATGGAAAACTCGCCTCTGATTTCACTGGTAATATCTTTTTTTCCCTTCATCATTATTATGGAAATAAAATATAATCATCTTGATCTTCAGTTTATTAGGTCATTTGTAAGATTTAAATCTTTCTTTTTTAGTGTTTTTGCAAGAACCCCAATGTTATTTAAGGCTCATTCAGTTGCATGCAGCTTGTTTTCTTTGGTCTGAAACATTTGTGTTAAACGCCTTGAAAGTTTCTTCTTACTTCAATTTACTGCAGAATGTTACCTCTCATACCCTTTGAATTAGGATTTAATCTATCTTGTATAAATATTATGCAGCTGAAAATCTTGGGTTCACTTCTTACCCGCCAGCTTATGTAAACTTGAAGGCCAAAGGGAAAAACCTGTTGAATGGTGCCAACTTTGCTTCTGGTTCATCTGGCTACTATGAACTTACAGCCAAATTATATGTATTTACAATTACATAAACTCAAAACCTTGCTTTTCCTTGCTTGCTTCTCATTTTAATTGTAGGTTCTTGTCATTATTATTATGTTGTGTTTGGTTGTAGCATTCAATTCCATTGAGTCAGCAGCTGAAGAACTACAACGAATGCCAGAACATATTAGTGGAAGTAGCAGGACAATCAAATGCTTCATCAATTATATCTGGGGCTATACATCTTATCAGTTCAGGGAACAGTGACTTCCTTCAGAATTATTACATCAACCCTTTACTTTATAAGGTTTACACAGCAGATCAATTCTCAGACATCCTCTTGCAAGCCTTTTCCAGTTTTATTCAGGCACGTCTTTCTCACCCTGATTAACCTCTTTAATTTCCTTGGGATCTAAAACACAAGTCTTGGCAATAATAAAGAACAAGAGTCTTGCCCTTTAACCTTATTTTCAAATATGTGTGTGACAGAAATTGTATTCAATGGGAGCTAGGAGGATTGGGGTGACTACATTACCTCCTATGGGTTGCTTACCAGCAGCTATCACTCTGTTTGGTTTTGATAGCAACCAATGCGTGGAAAGGCTCAATCATGATGCTATCAACTTCAATAAAAAGCTAAACACAACGTCTCAGAGCTTGCAGAAACAGCTGCCAAACCTCAAGTTGGTCGTCCTTGATATCTACCAGCCGCTCTATCAGCTTGTCACTAAGCCTTCTGACAATGGTAAGAACATAAGTGGCAAGGTACTAGAGAAAATTAATGAAACCCTCCTAAAAAAATTTTATTGACAAGAAAGACCTGATATATTTTTATATATAGAAAGTACTGATATTTTAATTCATATTCTTTTAACCAATAAAATTTTTAAACAGCGACATTTTCATCTATTTTCTCCTTTGAGTCTATTTATACATGTGTCCGGGATGCTCATTTTGTTTGAATCTCTAAATTTTTTGACTGGTGATATATCATATAGGTTTCTTTGAAGCAAGAAAGGCTTGCTGTGGAACGGGCTTGCTGGAGACTTCTATACTGTGCAATCCCAAGTCCATAGGGACATGTGCTAATGCATCAGAGTATGTATTTTGGGATAGCTTTCATCCTTCAGAAGCAGCAAACAAGATCTTGGCGGATGACTTGCTCACTGAAGGCATCTCTCTCATCTCATAAATTCAATAACCATTTGGGGCTCATGTTCTCTGCTTGTACTTGATCATGCTATTTGTGAGAGTTTGGGATTCATGTGGAGGGTGGTTTAATGTGTTGGGTTTGGAAAGTTCAATGTGTGGGTTCTTAGGACTGTGTTATTGAATTATAATAACTATTAATCATGTTGTATGATCGTTTAAGATTTCTTCTTGTGTAAAGTTTCTCCTTTTGGGTAATCAAATATGTTGTGCTTTGTATTTTAAGTGGTTGTGCTCAGTGACTTTATGTGACCCATAAGTTACAGAACTAGCTAACTTCTTGTGCCGAAAGAGACGAACAATTGAATATCTTTGTTTGGTTCTACTTTCTGATTTGGAGTTAATAGTTGAGATCAAGATTTGTTCACTGATTATTGAAGTAGAAATTGGCAAGATTTGAGAGCAAGGTTTTTCAACTCAAGCAATTCACTAAAAGGCAAAAGGCAAGAATGTTGAAGTATTGTAATTACCTTTTAAAATAAAAGGACCATGGTATAGTAAATCAAATCATGAGCATATATAATTTGATACGTAGGAATAAAGAAAAAGGAGAGAGTGGATGAAAAGTTCTTATTTAGAATTTGATTAGAATGATTGAATATGTTATACACATATATTCTATATAAATTTTATATCTTTCTCATTAATAAAATTTTTCAATAAAGTTTTTATGACTTTTGTTTTTAAGAAATTACGAGACAAAAGTCATCAATATCATTCCAGAGTATAAATGCTGTTGGAATGAATTTTAATTGGGAGAATTAGGGATAAATCTCTGATTGCTATATTAATTGTAGAAAATGGGCCTTTCACGATATATAATTGAGGCTACACATTATACAAAAGATATTTACACAATATGCAATTGAATCACATTATATACAAATGATCTTTCATAATATATAACTGACTTTCCACAATACACATTGAGATTTTACTGTATGTAAATGGGTTCCATAAACTTTAAAATTGATCAAGTCTCTTTCTATATCATTCCATAATTAATTTTGGTAATGGATAACCAATTCTCCCAATTTACTCCCTCTGTTTCCCCCTCCTTGCTATTCTATTCAAACACAGCGGCGATGAGCAGCTGATAGAAAGGGAAAACGGCGACTATTTGTCTTGCAGAGTCTAGATGGATTACAGTCTAGCGGCGTTGAAGTTACTATGCGCACAGCTGAAAGACGCCAGAGAAGTTCCTTCCCGTAGTGTCTTCACCCTCGGCGGAATCCTCTTCCAACGCGCTTGGTTGCAGGGCGTTTTGGTGTCGGCCCCTGACTGTGACGTCGGTCCTTTGGTTTTAGACGATGGTACCGGTCTCATCGAACTCTCCCTCTCCGGCGATTTTCGTCTCCAGCCATGGAGAGTCGGTAAGGTTTTCTATCTTAATCCTCTTCTAGTTGTCCAACCCTCGCTCATATTGGTACTTCCGCCTTTTGGTGATCTGGAGCTTTTATCACCGCATCATGTTATTCATTGTGCAATTTTCTTAACTGTTTCAACTTACTGCATTGAATCGACTCTTACGCTTTGAGATTTGTCTTTGTTTGAGCTAGGGATGTATGTAATGGTAGTTGGAGGATACCTTGCTCGGACCGGTGAGCCTCCCACGATTAAGGTACTTAACTTGATCTTTCTTTCCCTACACAATTTCTACACTCTTCCTATTTGATTTGGTAAGGTCTTAATTCTTTTGGTATGGCCTCAAAATTTCGAAATGCAAGCATGCTTTATGCGACTTCTTGATTGAAGTGAAAGAAATTATCTGTTGAAAGTTAAATTGGTTGTGATATAATTGCAGGTTCATAAGATGGTCGACCTTTCATCATTCCCTGACCGAGAGGCAATGTGGTATCTCGAAGTTTTGGAAGCATACAAACTGTTCTATCAGCCTCTTATTGAAGAATTCACATGATTTAGATATATATAATAGATAATAGATAGAAGAGTGATTGAGGTTGCCATCTCAAATCCGAGAAACTTGTTGTCTCGTGCAAAATTTTGAGGCAAAGCTGCTTAGTGTTGTGTATATGAGAGATTCATTGCCATTTCCCTTATTCATGAATCATGATAACTACTATCCCTTTTTGAATATTGCGCATTGGTGATACCTATCCATTTTTTCTTACCATTATTCTCCTGCAGAAGACTTTCTTTGAGCTTCTTTGATTTTAGATCATCTGGAATATTAAATTGTAAGTTAAATGAGCTCCATTATGCCAACAGTGTAAATAATATTTCTGCATTGTTCCAATGTACGTTTTTCTGCAGAACGGATTACAGGGTACGAGGATCCTTCCCTGAGATGCCACTCAACACAAAAGTTTAGGCAGACAATCTAACCATGGCCTGCTAAAATCTTCAACATCAAATAATTTCTGGAAGCAGGTAAAATGATGATAATTAAATAAAGAAGCTCCGGAGAGATCAGGAGAGCCTTGGCAGGCTTTCTGAAGCCAACTACTTTTAATCAACGAGAAATATGATCCAAAAGCCAGAGAAAATAATTCGTGCTTGGAGTGTTCATCACTACCACTGGCATTCCAACATTTCTTTTCCACGTCTGTCTTAACTGGGCAATGAGGTGTTTGATTTTTTCTTGCAAGGTTTGTGTCTAATAACATATAATATTTATAACAAATAGTGGAACGATTTTATTACCATTTACTATTTATAAATATAGTTACCTGTACTATTTAGATTTAGAGTTTACGAACCAAGCTGCGGACAATAGACTATATTATATGAGACTTTATACAATGCGTGAGACTCATCTTACAACATATAATTACCCATTTTTAAATTAAATCTACCGATATTTAACAAAATCATTCTACTACTATATCATAAATATTAACAACCATATGAGGGGGAATATGCTCATGCCCAAAATCAAGCCCATGCGTGAGGGGCATTCTCATTGGGGGAAATGAAAGCCTTGTAAATTGATAATTCGAGTGGGCTGAGAGAATAGTTCCGTAGCAGTCAAATCTCAGCCACACACATATTCTTCACAAACATGTATGCATGATCGTATGCTTTAAATTGACCGGGATGAATTAATTAATAATATTATGCTTTATCCGGAATAAACAATTTGTTGTTTAGTTTTGATCGTTACTGAGCGAGACAACTGCTCCTCCAGGCTTCAAGCTCCTTCTTCCCATCTGGAATTTCCTGCTACATACATGACCACCCCAAGTATATCCGTATCCGTACCGGATTATGGCTTTAGCTTGGCCTAACCATCTGCTTTTTCGGTGTAGCACCAACTCCGTTATCTTCTCCGATCTCACCGAATCTCGCTCCTCTGAGACTCTATGGCCGACTTCTTCCACTCTAGTTCGCCGGAGATTATCCTTGCTGTCTACTACTACGCTGACAGCCAAGGCTTTGACGCTCACACCCGGATGCTTTAGCAAATACACGGAGGATAAACAGTGGACTGAAGCGGAAACTGTTGTTTCAGATTCCGATACTCAGGGAAGAGAGGAGGATCATGAGACTCGCAGCCAGATTTCTGTCGCTACCAATGGTCGGGCTGACTCCCTGTCGCAGAGAACTGCGGCCACCGCGTTTGGTGACTCTGTCTCCTTGGGAATTCGGGAACCAGTTTATGAGGTTTGGTTTTGTTACCTCGTTCTATCACTTCACTCGTGGCGTTCATTTTTCCCGTATACTTGTTGTTTATTCATTATCTCTTATTTTATTATATTTAATTTCTAAGGTTGTTGAAGTGAAGTCAAATGGGGCGGTATCAACCAGAAAAATCAACAGGAGAGAACTGTTAAGGATGAGCGGTAACTAAGTTTTCATGACTGAACTTGAAAAGATCCCTTGCAGCTAGTTATCAATCATGTTCAATGTTATGCTTATACTGAGGTGCTTTCGTAGTGCACGTCGCATAAACATTGTTGATTGATGGTCCATCGCTTCCTACCTCATGTCTTTTCTACCTTTCTTTCGCTCATGCCCCGTAATAGCCTCTCTCCATAGCTATAGAATTCAGTAGACCTCCTAAACTTAATTTGGTCTTCTTATTTACACTGTATTTTCTTATATGCTAATATTAATTATCAGGTCTTCGTCCAAGAGACATTCGAAGTGTGGATCCATCATTGTTTTTGACAAATTCAATGCCTTCGTTGCTGGTATTATTTCTTTTGTAACATTCGACCATCTCCTGGTAAAATGTTCTATACATTCCACCATCTCCTGGTAAAATGTTCTATTTCTTACTTGAGTAATTTCCATCGGCTAGAGTTTTAGGTTCCATCGAGCTATTTAGTCAGCACTTCTCTGATGATGAGTTAGGTACCTGTCACAACTAGATACTCATTATAGTTATTACTATATTTATTCTAAATTTTAATTGTTTTTCCAATGGAAGATGAGTGATATTGTATATGACTTTCATGAAAATGCCCACGGAGCTCTGTTCGTCTTTTTAGTCATATAGCGTTGCATTACATTAAGACAAAATAGAATTTGAACATTTGAACTTTGTGGTCTTACTTTAGTTTGCAAACATGCCGTGTTGGTGTTTCCTAGTGCACTCAAGCATATAAATACGTAAAATGGGAAGTAAGAAGTCCGTTCTAAAACTAGAGGTGATGGAAAGTGGCAGTGTTTAGATATCAACAACTTAAGTATCAAGACGGACAGAAAAGCTTTTCTTGAGCCGTTCCCTGAGATTGTGTTATTTGTCAAAACTTTCGTGCCTCCTAAAAATGAAATGGTCTACGGTCATCTATATATTTCTTGCCATCAATTTATAATGGCAACAATTTTTTCTTCTTGAAAGTTTATTACTTTCTTGAGTATTTTCTAGTAAAGACAATTATGCAATCCCTTGTGTATAGTATTTATCTTCTATACAGTTTTGTGATAATTTTCTGCTGCATGTATCAGGTCCGTGAGTATGCTATTCTTCTAAATCTGGGTTCATTACGAGCAATTGCAATGCAAGAGCGTGTTCTTATTTTTGACTATAATCGGTATAGTTGCATGCTGCTTCTCTATCTTAATTCTTTAACAAAGTATCAAATGAATTAAACACAACTTTCTTCATCTTTTTATGTTAATCAGTAAAGGTGGGAAAGCTCTTCTTGAGTCATTGCTGCCTCGGCTGAACCTCAAGAACGGCAATGGTGGACCATCTATGCCATTTGAGCTTGAGGTTAGTCTAAAATACGTATCACTTGTTTGACTTGAAACACAAAACTGACTTGGATAAACTCTATTGCACTAGTGCTATATTTGAGTTGGATTTCCGCCCAACAGGAGTGCATAATTTTAGCTTTGCAAACTAACACAACCACCATTGTCAAATATGTTAGAAGAGTCATGGTATACTTGGCAAGTATAAAATGGATTTATGGTTTTATGCTTGTGTGTGAAAGTGAAAGAGCTTTACTTTTAGGGGCAGGAGAGGAAGAGGTTGAGAGGGAGCTAAAGTAATATCAGATGACAGGTACTTAGGAAGGATGGTTTATTTGGTCATCCTTCTGAGAAAGTAATTGGATGAAACAAACGTGGAGAGTATGGCATTTTACATTCCCGTGGCTGTGCTACATATATTCAAGGTTACTTGTGGTTAGGTATTTTGAGGCGTTTGTATAGAAACACTGACATGCATACTCTAGACCTAATTTTACTAGAGAATCCTTGGAATTGATTGCTGAAATTTCTTGATATCTACTACTGGCCTGTTTTTATGGTTGATTTCGTAATGATAAAAATATATATGAACTTCTTTTTGGGTTCATAATTGTGGCTGAAGGAGATATTACTAAACAATTCATGGGTCTTTGCTTAATTGATTTATGTTCAAATAGTTCTTGACATGACATTGGAGTCTTCAATATACACTGGCGAGGAGTTTGATCCTTGTTGCCTCTGTTCTCCAACATAGCTTTCATGCCATGTTTATATGCCTTTTCTAATTAAGGGGAAAAATAATACTCTTTAAAGAAGATGCTCTTGTCACTTTCTAAATGAGTATGTCTGTACCTGACATGTTGGTGCGAGACTTGTGTCTCTATTTTCATTTTTCAAATCTGTTGATACATCTGCATCATAGAGATATGGTTATGAACTGTTTTCCCTTGGCCATTTGGTAAAACTTTCAGGTTGTCGAAGCAGCGTTGCTATCAAGAATCCAACGGTTAGAGCAGAGATTGATGGATTTAGAACCTCGTGTGAGTATGTGAACATAGGGGCTTGGGGTGTCTAATGCCCCACTCTCTAATGTCTATTTTAATCCCCCAACCTCCCACTTATTTTTCCTGCGTGCGCATGTGCACGGTCTCATGCATGTTATATTTTACTTTATTTGATTTCTTTTGACTTTGACAAATGGTTCTTTGTAGACCTACTTTGACAAATGTCATGGGAATTCCTCGCTTTTACTACTTTTAGTGTGATATCTTCCTCCTACTCTTTTGTGCTTGCATTTCATTAGGTCTACAAAGCATAATCTTCTGTGGATTTCCAGGCGTTTAATAAGATTCTATTAGTATGGCATATGCTTGAATGAGCAACTCTTTCTCATCAGATGTTTAGATATTTGGTTTAACTTTTTCATCTTGAATTCTCAGTGAAGTTTTTCACCTTCCATAGTTTAATATCCTCATTTGACTTACAAGCTTCTTCAACTCCTTCCATCTCTTCCCCTCACCTATCCCACTTCCTTTTTGCTCCAGGTTCAAACTCTTCTTGAGGTCTTGCCTAATCGATTAACTGGTGACATATTGGAGCAACTACGTATTAGTAAACAAACTTTGGTATATTGTTGGAAGTTCTCTTTCATTAAATGTATAATATTTGGTGGTACTGGAAATGCATTGTAATAATATATTTGATTCTCTATTTCTCTGTCGAATTGGTAGGTTGAATTAGGTTCCAGAGCAGGGGCTCTCAGACAAATGCTGCTTGATCTTCTGGAGGATCCTCATGAAATACGCCGCATATGTATCATGGGAAGAAATTGCACTCTTAAGAGAGGAAGTGATGCTGTGGAGTGCTCAGTGCCCTTAGAAAAGCAGATTGCTGAAGGTAAGCTATTACAGATCTTGACTCTCAAAGGACCTGTGATTGACTCTCAAAGGACCTGTGACATAGTCTCATGTGCTTCTTTTTCCCCGTTATATGCAGAAGAAGAGGAAGAAATTGAGATGCTTCTGGAAAATTATCTTCAAAGGTTATTCTTAATCCTAGTTCGAGAGCTACTTATTGTAATTGTGCCCATGAGCATTTTCTGAGTTTCCCCTTAGTTATTAGCGGTATCTTTTAATTTGATTTTTTCTAGTATCAAGATGTTGCAACAAAATGTTCTATTCATTTCCAGAGTCAATATTAGTTAGTTATTCTTTCTAAAACTATTAGCGGTTCGTTTCAACTAATACAGCGAGGTACACAGGCCAGAGGTGTAGTGTCAGGCATATCCAATTGTCTTCTTTTTATCTTTTCTCTATCTTGATAATCTCAGTAAGTGGCCATCTCATAATGCTTTTTGTGGAAAATTAATAATTCATCTGACTGTCTACAGAGGACCAGATTTTGAAATTACTAGACCTAACTAGCGGTAGCCCTAGTTGGCTTTTTCTGAAGCTTCATTTTAATTGGCAGATATTTTAATCGATGCTCCATTTCCTTGCCAATTTAGTCTCTAGATCTCAAACAATGATTTTTATCACAAAGTTGACTCTGCCTTGTTGCATTGCAGATGTGAATCTTGTCATGGTCAAGCTGAAAGGCTTCTTGATTCTGCGAGGGAAATGGAAGATTCTATAGCAGTCAATTTAAGGTTTGGATCTTCTGTCTATGTGCTTAAATTTTTTTCTTTTTTCTTTTTTTTTTGGGGGGGGGGGTTGGGTGGGGGTTTAGCAGTATTTTCCTCCTCTTCGTTCTTGTCAGATGAGCTTGCTGTATCAGCTGGTTGTAGATGGCAGGATAATACTGCATCAACTGGTTATTGCAATATAAATTTTTTTAAAATTGATCTTAATAGCTAAAACAAAGTATTGCTGCCAGAAACATCTTCCCTCATCTTGAGGATTGCTTAATTGTTCCAGCTAATGTTTAATTATTTATGGAAGAAAGAGAAGTGTAGCAATAGTATGATGTTCACAAAATAAACTGATGCTACAAACTTTATTGTTCTTCTCAAGGTAAAGTTAGGCTGGTGACTGTGCTTGTATTCCTCAGTTTGTGATTTGGTTGGCTAGCTTTGGATACAATAGAATGGGCTTTAAAGTCAACCCTGGAGATCTGGAGTAGCCATTAAACCATAAAAAATTGGCATTGTTATTGAAGTCAAAACATGATATAATATAATGATATACAAGGATTGCAAACTAGCCCATAGAGACCAATCTAGATTTTAAAATTTTTTATTTAGAAGTAATTCGAGCAAGAATGCATGGAATCTTGTCTGCCAACTTTGTAGAATTTAAAAATTAGTGAACACTGTTTACTTAGTGAAATTGTGGAACTCAAGGTCTCCTAGGAGCTCGTGCATATACCAGATGCCATAGTTTAGCTTAGCTGCTAGATCAAATGTCAAGAGATTTTGTTTTTCAGCATTGATAACTCATCTTAATCTGTTTCCTTATAATAAATTATCTTCATTTATCAGCTCACGGAGGCTTGAGGTTAGCAGAGTAGAGCTGCTTCTTCAGGTTGGGACATTCTTTGTGGCAGTTGGTGCCCTAGTTGCAGGTATAGTCATTCTATCATTTCATTTATCAGCAGTTATGTCTGAAATATATGAACTTAGTGGCTTATTTGACCACCTGGTTACATGCAATAATAAGCTGCTACTCTCATAATCTTAATGCTACGTGGTTACTTTGATGTGACGTACTGTAAAGGACTTCTAGATGTTAGAAGCTGAAGCTAATGCTATCTTAGCTTTAACTGAACATTAGTTACTGATGAAACTTAACGTGTTCTCCGCGACTCCTAAGATGTAGAAAAGTAGAGAACATTGGAGTGAACGTGCAATTTTCAGACTTTCTAAATGTTATTTCTATCATCTCTCTGTTTTTGTTTTCTGGAGGCTTATTTTTGCCGAAAGAAGCCAAGCCTGCCAAGCCTTATATGCGAATATTGTTTGGAGTAGTCATAAAACTTCTGACAGCCTGTGAGGAAGGGGGATTCTCAAATTTTTATTTTCTGATTTAACCTTCAAATCATGTGAATTATGTCTTACATTTAATGTCTTGTAGACATGGAAGCTACTGATTATTCTATGATTTTAAAAGGATTTGTTCTGAAGGAAAAGCTTGGAGCCATCTTGATTTCTTGAGCTTTTCCTTCAATGTCATGCGGATTTCGTATGTACCTGTCAATAAGATATGAATATACAAGGTCAAATGCATAGAAATGGTTTATTGGTCGAGAAGGTATTATCCACATTGCCTGACATTATGATAACCTTTCTTGATTTCAGGTATATTTGGCATGAACCTGAAGTCATATCTTGAAGAACATGTGGTGAGATATGGTTTGCTGTCTTATTTCATGCATGACTTGCTTTGTTCTTCTGGGGCATTGTACAAAATAAATTATCGTTAAAATTACCACATTTTTGGGTTTGTTGCAGTTTGCTTTTTGGCTGACAACAGCTGGGATTATAGTTGGCGCGGTTATTGGTTTTTTTATTATGTATTACTATCTCAAGGCAAGGAAAATACTTTAAGGGGAAGAAACTTCAAACTCGGGTACCGATGTTTATTTATTTTTGGCTTATTTCCTTCCAATACCTCCAAAAGAAATTATTTTCTTCTTTCTCATATTATTTATTTAGTAGTCGACGAAAAGCTGTGGAAATTCTCTAATGATATTATCCACGTAGTAGCATTATCTTTTAAACTATGCGCTCCCTACATTGCATATGCTTTCATTCATGATTTATGTATGAACCGTACAACTTCATATAGATTTTATAATATATATAGATATGTGTAATATTGCTTTTCAGGGGTCTCAATCTTCAAGCTTAAGTCATCTTTACTAAAATAATTCCAGTATTAGATTTTCGATATCTGAAGGGCGTCCAATTCATTTTGCAGGCAAGGCAACATCCAAACGACAGAATAATTCAGCACTGAACATATGCGTTCATTGTACACGAGGGTTATGAAAGCACGTGACAGGATACACATGCCTCATTCATGGGCTGTATCAACCAACGTTTATTTTTATTCGTGGAGCTGACTATTGTTGTAGCATTCGTGATCAATGAATGAATTCAATAAGATTAATCAGTCATAAAGAAGAAAATAATTGTAAAGCTTGTGCATCAGATGCCTTCGCACTAAAAATGGTACAATGCATTTTGGAATCGGCCACGACCGGTTCGTCAAAATTACCTTTGTAATTGACCCTTTCCATGCTCCTATATATCAGGAGTCGATGGATTCATTAGGGCCATGCATGCGCCTAATGTTGGTAAGGTCCTTAATGATTAATTTTTATGGAATCAAACGGTCTGTGCGCGAGCGGTCGCGTTTGAATACAATGTTTGAAAAATTTTCCTGGTATGAATAACAACCTCACACTTTCAACGTAAGCTCTGCACAATTGAGTGCTAACACGTTGATACAAAATACTGCAAACAGCCTGCTAAGATGCGATTGTTAAGGTGTTAAAGACTCACTCACACACACACACACACACACACACAAATAGACAGACACTAAGGCATGCGATTACAAATATGATTGAACATGTAGCTTCACACTTAGATGAGAGTTTATATGCCAATGGATTACAAGACCGTTGACGAATTACATTTTTTCTGCCACCTTTAAATAGAAAATTCGCAGAGTTTTCACATCTGAAAAATACATTACTCAAGTACAATTCGAAACCTTAAAATACAGCATTCGTAAAATGTAAAAATCTAAGGATAATCTTGAGAGGCATTCCAAACTCGATCTCTCGAAACAAGCCGTGTCAGACAACCTGCAGTCCCAAAACAAAGTCCATAGTAGCAGTCGTGTTGTCCTCACCCCATGACGGGCTACCAAAATCGACACCCTCTTTCACATGGCCATTCCATGTAAATGTGGAGTCAAGTATAACTCTCCCACATTCAAGGATCGAGATAATCTCAAGTTCCTCTGAAAAATTTACAGTGTGTATTTGAATTTTGAAGTGAGAAAGATAATTGATGTGAAGAAATAAGTGGGGTTTTCTGATAGCAGATAAAATTAAGCCTGTCATATTTTGGCTCAATTTACACAGTAAACTTCTTTTAGAAATTTAGAGCATCTCAGTCCCCAAAACATAATGCGCGGAAGGAGCAGTGATGCTTATGCAAATGAGCTACTTCACATCTACTCCGCTAACTATGTAGCCAGTGAATCTTTGAGTGTCTTTGGAGATCCATCAATGGTTATATTCCCCACACCAACTTCAAGTGCCTCCAACTCAGCCTTTTCCTTCATCTTTTCAGACATTACCTGGTCTGTGACCTCAGATTGGACAGTAGTCACTGAGGGCTCAAGAGTCCGAGGACCTGCAGAGATCCATGGATGATTAAGGCACTGAGCAGCTGTTGGCCTCTTCTCGGGGGCAAAATCAAGTATGGGAACAAGGAAGTCGGCCATGCCAGTTGCATCTTGCTCACTAAAATTATACTTCTCCATCAGCACCTTATTAAGAGGCCAGAAACGCAACCGGCGGATGTGCCTTAGATCACCATATCTATTAAAAAACTCTCGAGAATAGCGACCGCCTAGAGCAATCTAAAGGAAATATTAGTTCAGTTTTTGCAAATTAGAATAACTAAAGTATTGATGATAATGAAGAATCCTTTAGCTGTAAACTACCACATTTTTTCACCAAAATAAATAAATAAACTACCACATTGTTTCTTGAACAAATGATGATCATGCAAATTAATGAAATAACTTTGACATTTTTCAGCAAGAAAAAGCATCCTACCTTGCGAGGCATCACTCCAAGAAGTTCCATCATCAATGCCAAATGATCCTGAAAAGTAAGGAGTACAGTACATCAAAAGACCACTGAATGAGGTCAAATTTAAATCACTGGCAACATTTTACATCATTGATCCCCAGAGAAAAAATTGTCGGGTTGGATGAAGCTAACTTCTGCAGTAAAAAGTTTAGCTTTACCAGTGGTATAGATCTGTATATTTTTAGCAAGTATGAAGCAAGGAAAACAGGTTTGAGAATATATGAAGTTATCTATGAAATGGTGGTGCGTGAGCATCAGATAGTTCAAGTGATCATTTCGCGTACCACTAAAAATTTTTGCCCTTGCGAGAGGAGGGGGGGGGGTTATGGCAAACCCTTGAGCCTAAGATCACCAACAAAAATTAAGAGCAAATACAATTCAGAAGTAAGATCACAGGAGCTTCCTTAGACAAAGATATCCCACTTTTCGTTCTTTGTATAGCTCATTTATAATTTTTTTTAATGGAAGCTGATTTATAATTTCAAGATGCCATTAAAGCAAGCAAATTTATTTGATTAAGTAGTGCTCTAGTAATCTGTTAGCGTAGCAGTATTGACTCAGAGGAAAAGCCTTTATTTCAACTTTCAGAAGAGAAAGCTGAATACAGGATATGCACAATCCATTGTTAGAATAGAAGCCACTCTTTAAACACCTAGCCTTCGTACACTACAGATACCAAATAAACGGACCTCCATTAAAAGTTCAACAGCATGAGGTATTTTAAGAGGAAGACCTTCTCAATTTTATTTTTAACATACAAGTAATACTACAGAGACTGCAGATGAAAGAAAAAGAATCAATAGACATGCATCTCAATCTCAAAGATAATACTATATGAAACCGAGAGTGGCGGACCAAATGCTGAAACGTCAACTAACAAAAAATCAGCAACATGTATGATTAACTAAGTAACGGGTTTTCTACCAATTACTGGGCCTATCTTCCATTTCTATCATTGGTCTTGTCTAAGATATTTTTTTCATCATCCAATCAACAATTCTACAGTCTTGAGTAAGACTGTTTTCAAACCTCTGTTTGAATAAATGAAACTATATCTCAATCAGTCTTTCTATTGCTCAAGAAAGAAAACTGTTTCCACAAGATGGATTTTTTGCTTTTTCTTTATAATAAAAAATGATTTTGAAGACTTAGTCAACCAACTCTGCTCATAGTTCAGAAAAATGATGAAAGCAAGAAAGCAACAAACGCAAACTTTCCTGGAATTATCATCATGCAACTATAAGACATGAAAGAAACAACAAAGTGTATGGAAAATTGGCAATGAAGCAAAAATTAAGTGAATGGACCAGAGGAACTTGCATTCTATTCTGAAACAGAGAAGAGCTATAGAAATCCAGTTCTTTCTTTCTTTTTGGTGACAACAGAAATCCATTTCTGAAAGAAAGGAAAAATGCTATTTGAAAGGAAGAATTACCTCATCCCTTGAATAGTTGTCACCACTGTGGGGATCAAAAAGAACATCACCTGTGCAAAGCTCAAAGCAAATGCAAGCAAAGGACCATAAATCAGCTGGAGTTGAATATTTGCACCCAATAATAACCTCAGGACACCTATACTGCCTTGTCTGAATATCATTCGTGAATTGTTTATAAGTCCAACAAGCATTTCCAAAATCAACCAGCTTGCATTTAAGATCAGCAGCAGCAAGCAACTTCTTTTTCATGGAACGACTAACTCTCAGTTGATCATGGCTACCTTTTGGGACATCCATGGTTTCAACAACTTCCATTGATTCATCTTTGGTTACAAGACTACCAGGTTTATCTTCAGATTCCACAATCTGTTTCACCTGATCACCACAATCTTTCACTTCGGGTGGTTTAGAATCGTCCTCATCTTCCTTGGGACTCTCCTTCTCAGCACAACTTTGAGCAGCCTTTTTAGCCTTTTTCCGCAATTTCTTTTTCTGGTTCCTGGTCATATCCACTTTTGAACTATTACTGTCTTTCGTGGCACCATTTTTTGAAATGGCCTTATCCTTGGTGTTTGGAAGTATAAGCGGAGCACCTGATTTTCTAGGATCTTTGGATGGATCTAACATTGACAAAAGCAATACATTCTCTGGCTTCAAATCTGTGTGTATTATAGATAGCTCACGGTGCAAGTAATCCAATCCCACCAGAATATGGAAACAAATTTCTTTAACCATGGAGATAGGAATCCCTCGGTAATCACTATACTTTATAAGAGTCAGAAGATTGTCACCCAAGAATTCAAAAACCATGCACACATGCTGGCCATTGGGTCCTGAATGCTTAAAGTGATCCAAAAGCTTGACAACACATTTCCTGTCATCCACGTCCCCTTCAGCGATCTGTTTGAGAATCTTTATTTCATCCATTGCAGCTTCAGTGTAGTGCTGGGCACTCTTTTGAATCTTTAGGGCTACATAATGCTAAAGAATAAATTTTCCAAAGTTAAGAGGACTACAATATAAATTTACACCACATACTTTTGTTATTTAGGTTCTGAGAATAATATCATCACAGGTACATAGGGCCTATCTCCTAACAATAAGATCGAGAAACCAAATGATATACAATATAAGTGAAAAAAAAAACATAAATTTCATTCTAAATCTTCTATAAACAACGACGATAAGAGGTTTAGTTAAGACAGGTTCTATCCATGGAAAAGGAAGAATGGACTACAGAACATACTAAGCTTGGAAAAACATTTTGCCCCAGACATTCAACTTTACCACCCAGATTTCCACATTTCCCACTGGCGCCCAGGAAGCAAGAATAGGCTTACGCTCAATATCATTTATTTTTCCTATAACTTTTTTCAGAAAGTTGACAATGGCCACGTACCGATCTCTGGGTATCCCAAGCGAGCCACACAGTGGAAAAATGACCCCAGCCGAGTTTGCTTTGCACCACATACCACCCATTTTTGAAAGTGTCACCAATTTGAACGGCATGATAACCTCCCCGTCTGTAGTCCTCGGTCCCTTCGTCCTCCGAACTATAATCACTTACCTCATTGCTATCAGCGTTCCGATCCTCTGCCATCAAGGAACGAAAAAGCCACTAAGCACTGTAGCAGCTATCTAAACAGGAGGATTTCGATGACAAATCAATATTGGCGCTGGAGGGAACTACAAACCGTTGAATGAAATTAGGGTTCTTGAGAGATTATTGCCGGGAAAATAATAAAGAATGTGTGAGATACTGGTACAAGTAACTTAACTGCTTTAGTTAAGCTATGCAAGAAGCCCCTTCTTTTATATCCTTTGTGGTTTGGCCAAAGAACCTTCGCCTAGTGAGTACTGACACAAAACCGCCCTTCTCTATCAAGGAGGCGACTCGTTTAAGTTTGTTTAAAAAAATAATAGAACTTATGATTTAGAATCTCTAAAAACCATTCTGGCCTAAAAAAGGTCAACCCATCAGCCTATTAGAATCTTTTTGACTTATTTTGTAGTAATTTTTTTATATCTTATATGATATAAGTGTTTTGTATTAGTTTTAACTCTTAACATTTTTCAAGTATATAGTAATATAAGTGCTCTTTATTTATTTAACTCTTTATACTTTTTAATTGTCTTGACAATAAGTATTATTTACTTTGTTGAGCACTTCTTAGTGATTTTAAATTTTTTTTACTCAACTTTCAAAAATATTTTATTTGATTCTTAATATTTTTCTCTTATATAACATTGATAGAATCAATTTTTATTGATGTAAGATAATTAAAGAAATAAATTTTCCACTTGTATTTAAGTTATCTAAAAAAGAAGCAAACAACACTCACATATACTGAATAATGAAAAGGTAGAATCTTTATCTCATAAATAATTTTGTTTCAAGTTAAATGATTGCTTATTCTATTAAAGAGAAAAAGATAAAACATATAATTATTTGATAATATTTATATATTATATTAAAAATTTTATTGTTTTAACTCAATTTTCTTAAAAAATATGGAAAACGTATTATTTTAGTTAGACTAGCTTGAAGTGGGCAAGACACCTCGAGCCCACGAACATACACACTGGGTTTCAAAAAGCGCACCTCAATATTAATTGGATCTGAAGGGGTTGGACCTGTAGGGTCGAGAAGGCCGATTTTCCCACTTTTGCATTTGTACGTGTGGGTAAATGTGTTGTTTATTTTATTTCAAAAAAAATAAAAAAATTTATTTGTATTCTAATTTTCTTAAAAGAAAATTTAAATTATTTCTTCGTTTGAGGAAAAAGAGTTTAGTTTGGGTGACTCGATTAAAGTAATGTTCTATGGTTACAATTCTATAATATATATCCTTTTCATTTTATTGAAAATCGATTTTACTTTATAGATGGTTAGAGAAATGACATGTGATCTTAATAAGTTAAGTTAATTACAATTATTAGTTGAATAAACTCTATAAATATATGGTTTTGGTATTATAATTAGTATGAGATTGTGTAATCATCATCATAGAGTGAGAGGATGTAGAATCTCCATCAAAACAAGGGGAATGATAATTTGAATCTCACATCTCAAAAGTCTCCAAAATATAGTTAGTTTATAGTAGATTAATGTTGTATCTAAATGGATTAATGATAATATAAACAATTTCTTCTTTTGGTTCTTGATTTCAATAAAATTTACGTAGTATCAAAGTCAAGTTGTGATTCTGGAAGATCCAAGTCATTTGGACTAAGTATAGCAGTCCAATATTGTTTTCTACCATGATTCTTGGATCCAAGAAGGCGACGACAATGTTTGGCAAAGCTTCAAGACTCAGTTTCTTGGCTTCCTGGAGAATATCGAGTCACCTCCAAATTTCTTGATTCCCGGTGTCGCGTCGATCGCTGGCGATTTCTGCATCCACTGCGTGTGTCTCTTCTCAGTTCGCTTCTGTTGATCGGCATCAGTCTTCCAGTAGTGTGATTTTTCCTTGACTTCATCAGTTGATGGGTTCTTCCGGTCATCGGCGTCATTTTTGCCATTGCGATTCCGCTGCAAAGAAACCGTTGAATCACATAGTTCTAAAGATCGAATGTCATTGATGGGTTCTTTGGCGTCGTCCTTCCATTCAAATCTCTCAAACAATGGGTTCTTTTCTTGAAATGCAAATATTTGCTGAAGAAACTCCGATGACTATAGTTGCCAGCGAGCAAGTTTCTTCTGAGCCAGTTTCCACAGAAAGGCATATCCAAGATGTGATGCCTATCTATCAAAAGGACCAAGCAAAGGATGATGTTGAGCACTTTGCAAATAATCACATCAAGATGAAAGAAAAGTTATAGATAAAGTTGTTCCCTGTGCCTAGGCCGATGACACAGAGTTACAGTCCACCTTAATATAGCGGAGTCCACAAGATCCTAATATCAAGCTCTTTGAGCGACTCACACCTTCAGAGAACAATGACAGAGAAAAAAAAAATTGCGAAGCGGATGATTGGTGTTTTATGTGCAAGGAGGGCAGAAAAACTTGTTACGTTGTTTGTGATCATGAGAATTGTGTGAAGGTCGGTATGCAATAAGTGCTATGCTGTTCAGATTTTACTGTTGTTAGATGTAGCAAAGATCATGCGAGGAATGTTTGGAGATTATGTTGAAGCAATAAGAGGAATCAAAGAGGTCAAAGTCACTAAAGCATCCCAGAGGTGAATGAAACAAGTAGAAATTAAGAAGAATCTTATGAAGAAATTTTTGTATTATTTTGTGCATTGAAATTTTCATGGTTTAATCACTTCACTCCGTTTTTTATATTGGCCAGCTGACACTTTCATAAGTATAATTAACATCAACTTGATGGGGTGTGTTAGAGATATGACATGTGATCTTAATAAGTTAAGTTGATTAAGATCATTAGTTAAATAAACTCTATAAATATAGGGTCTTAACATTGTAATTAATGTAAGATTGTGTAATTATCATCATGGAGTGAGAGAATGTGGAGTCCCCACCAATGTATAAACGGGGGATAATTTGGATCTTCTATTTCAAGAGTCCTTAAAATAGAGTTAATTCATCACCCTCAAGAGATGATAGATTAATGTTGTACCTAAATAAGTTTATAATAATACAAACAACTTCTTTCATCATTGATTTCAATAAAGTTTACATAGGCGCTTATGACCCCCGTCTATACCCTGCAATATTGATTTATGTAGCATTACGACCTTTGCCGCAATGAAATTATGCATAGATCAAATCATTTCATGATTGAAATTCACTTGAATGTCTACAGCCCCATTATGGCTCATTCATGCCTTCGAACTAACAGAACATTTACAGTTCTACATTTATATTGCCTACTAAAGTGTATAAAAAAAAATAGATTAATTACTAATAAAGTTTTCATATCGTAGAATTTAAATTCAAAATCTTAGAAGTTATAAACCGACTATTTATGAACTATACCAAATACTTTTATCCGAGGTTATGATGATATTTTATTTGGTACCCTTTTCATTGACCATTATCATCCTAAACCCTTTTCAATATACAATTCGATATTCATTTTATACATATTTTTTTTAAATGTTTGCTTGCACATTTAGGTTTTGACAAGTCTTTCATTCATTACAGGACTCAATTAAGAGTTGTAATGAAGTTCAATCTTTTATGTATGGTTTCACGTTTCTTTTAATAAAATTGTCTCGTTAGAAAAAACATTATGACGTAAATTACTATCCCTATATTTTGAAAAGTTCTAGATTATTCTTAATTTAATTTTAAAACGCAAAATAAATTATGCAAAATTCATTAAAATTAAAGAGTCTAACTTTCATGTATTACATATATATATTTTTATATGAAAAGAAAAATTATTTACAATTTGAAGATTTTAAAAAATTTTCTTGTAAAAATATAAAATATGCCTACTTTTTTTAAGCAAAAATTAGTTAAAAGTTCCTGCCAAAAATTTTATTGGCTGCAACTATCTGAATTGGAGGACCCATATTTTATTTTCCCTGCTTTCTAACAGCATATTTTTTATATAAATGAAAAAATTGGAGATGCTACCATAAAAATAGTAAATTGTACCCAGACCATTGATGAAACTCCTATAAAGTGGAAACGTGGAATCCCCCCAACGTGACTTGTGGAAAGACGAAGAAGGCAATCCAAAAATTACCCAATCTTTGCCATCAAGATCATCATCTTCTGCTTCACATTCTCATATGAATTAATTCCAGATTTGATTTTTGACAAGAATAGCTAATAAGCAAGGAGGATTATATAACTAAATGGCGGCGACTTTCGTCGGAGGGATTATCACGGCCACTGTAATTGCTTTATTTTTATGCTGGACGACGACGGTGACGTGTGAATTTCCGACGACGACTCTGTCTCTTGAAAGAACAATTCCGTTGATCAGTGCAACCAAATTGGGTGAATTCAGAGCTCTTGACATGTGAGATATCATCGCAGGTTGCTTCAATCTTCCAATGATTCTTGTTTCTCTCTCCAGGGCACCTACGATCCTTACGTGGCCGGGTAATTTTATTTTTCAATTTTCTTTTCTGACTCTGGATTTTAGTTTTGTGACGTGGCTATCTAACTGGGAGAGGAACTTTTTTTTTAAAAAAAAAAAAAAAACTTGATGTTTTGCCCTGTAGTATAGTGAAAAATCATCAAATTCATAAGTTTCCCCTACAAAAAGGTCATATCTAACTTGTCACTCATAAAATCTCAGTTGAACTATGGAATAATTACAATTTACATAACACAAATTTATAACTAATATAGTCGAAATATATAATTAGTAAGCACAATTTACATAACAAGTTTACAACTAAAAAGATGTTACCACTCTTTATCATTTAAACAATAAGTTTATATATAAGTGGAACAATGAGTATGCCTTCAGATATATAAGTTCTGTGAGTGATCCATAGGCATGGATCTAATGAGGATCTTGGTCATTTAAGCACGAAATTTCATTTGTTTACATGTAATAAGTGTTTTTGAATAAGCTAACCCGATTAACCTGACAATATCCAGAAAAAAAAAATAAAAGATCCGTAATAATTTTGTTCATTGCCCATTAAATCTCCTTAATCAATCAGTCAATATTCAATTCAACATGAGACATGAAGATTTTTTTTGGGTAGATAATAAGGGGATACGAGACATGAACATTATTCAGTAAACATTGTATATGTTTTTTGGCAGGCTTTACTATGCAAAGGTGCAATTAGGTTCTCCTCCAAGAGATTTTCATTTGCAAGTAGACACAGGCAGCAACCCTCTCTGGGTCACCTGTAGCTCCTGTTCTGGCTGCCCCAACAAAACCCAACTTCCAGTGAATTCCAACCCCCCCCCCCTCCTATATACAGATGAACCTCAGTTCTTTCGATCCTGCGAAGTCATCGACACAGTCACCGGTAACTTGTTCAGACGAATTATGTAACGGCCAGTATCAGTCCCCCGACGCCGTGTGTTGCGATGACAATCGCTGCACTTTCACGTTCCACAGTACGCCGATGACAGTGCCTCTTCCGGTTACTACCTCACCGACCTCTTCCATTTTCCCACCCCAACTAATTCCACTGCCTCTTCACCTGTCATCTTCGGGTACATATCACCATAACAATTGTTCTCAGACGTCAAAAGTAGTATCCTGCACTAGTGTGCTGTGTTAAAAGATTAATTAATATTGGATTGTGTGTGTGTGTGTGTGTGTGTAGAGCAGATGTAGCACGGTGTTGACGGGGAACTTGGTGACGGATGAAAGAGGAGTGGATGGGATATTAGGGTTTGGGCAAGGGAAGGCATCAGTGATATCACAGTTCACATCAAAAGGATTAGTGCCAAAAGTTTTCTCTCACTGCCTCCGGGGTGATCAACAAGGCGGAGGCACCTTGGTTCCCGGTGAGATTGTGGACCCAAATGTTGCTTTTACTCCTCTCGTTCCTGCTTCCGGGTATATATAATAAATACTTCATCTTCATTCAACAACTTAATTGTTATTATTACAAAGACATGACCCAATATTATATTGCTTGTTTTAAAGTATCTGAAGATGCGTGTTTGTGTGTGTGTTTCTGGCCTCATTACAATGTAGATCTCAAGGGCATCGATGTGAAAGGCCAAAGCTTAGCGATCGATTCATCGGTTTTTCAAACATTAGCGAATCAAGGCACCGTTGTTGATTCTGAAACAACTATGGCGTACCTTCCTGATACCATTTACGACCCTTTCTAGACGTGGTGTGTTTCATACACATTGTTATGGGTCTTATGTCAAAAGGTTACATACCAAAAGCTTTATAAGATTTTATACTGTTCAACTCTAACATCTAGCTTTTAAATGTGACACTGTTAATTATCAGTCTTATATCAAAAGATTATACACCAAGGGCTTTATAAGATATTATACTTTTCCAAGTCTAATAGCTAGCTTTTAGGTATGTAGCTCTATTTCGAAAACTTGTGCTTGTTAGGTCTTGATGGGCTTTTAACTCTTCACTGATTGATTAAAAAAACAAAGAAAAGCTGATATTACGTTCCCTTGATCGATGTAGATTTCGGCTGCCGTTCCAGAAGAATCCCTTACCGGCACTTACGTTTCATATGAAGCCCAATGTTTCTTCCTCATGAAAAGGTCTTCTTTGGGCCATTTGCATCATCCCTGTTAATTTTCAACTGATTCGTTGCTGAAATGATTAATATATATCACTGATGAATATATTGTAATTGAGCTTAATTCATTTGTCTCTTTTTGTGTATTGTTTAGCGTCTCTGAAGTTTTCCCTCAGGTAAGTTTGAACTTTGCCGGCGGAGCATCTATGGTTCTTCAACCCAAGGATTACCTTGTACGTTACATGACTTTAATAAGTGTGTTTGTGTGTGTATTATTCAAGCTTCATTATTTTATTTATATATACATATATTAATCTTTATATATATTTATGCATGTACTGAAATGGGCGAATATGTGCGATATATAGAATGACGTTGAAAAAGGGTGGTGTATAAGAATTCAGAAAATGGGTTCCGATCAAGGGTTCACTATTTTAGGAGGTACTTAGCTCTAATTACAATTACTTCTTTTAGGATATGTACATTAAATTAATTATCTTTATTTGCAAGTGATTTCTTACCTCAGCTCAGAATTTTATACGATATATGTATACTACTATGTATGTACTCATGAAGCATGTAGCAATCATTTAATTTGTTTTTTGTTTTCCTGACAGATATTATATTAAAAGATAGAATTATAGTTTATGATCTGGCTGGTCAACGCATTGGATGGGCTGACTATAACTATGAGTTTCGGCAAAATTTTTATTCATGCGCGCGCGCGCGCACACACATATATATATAATGGAATCAATTGTTTGTGTGTAGATTATACGGAGATCAAATACATAGACATCCAAGTACTAAAATTTATCTTATAATTTGGTATATATATGCATAATCCACCTGTGCTTAATTAGTTGATGATCACACTCATGCCAGGGGAAAAATGGATAAAACAATAAAGCGGGCGTACGATAATCTGTGATTCAATTTGGTTATAATCACATATATATATTTGATGCAATTAATTGATTTGATTTGATTGATTGACTTATATAGCTCGAAGCCCTTTAACGTGTCCGCAAAATCAAACCGTGAATCAGGGTCATCAACATCAAGTTGGGCGGCGTCAAGGGATTACATAAGACTGCGACCTCAGCTTTCTTCCTAATCGTTCATCTGCATCTTCTTGTTTTTAAGCATTTAGAGTTCGATTCTTAAGTATCATATCACATTCGTAAAGTAATACAAGTTTCTTTTATCAGTATATTAAGGTAAAATGCTAGACACGAATTGGGTTTTTTTGCATCAGAAATTAAATTTAACATTTGTCGTCATGTGATCCAATCCACACAATAAAGTCCGGAGCCATGTCATCCTTCTATTTCAGACACAAATGCATACAAATAAGTAAAGAACATGAATTGTACGTTGGAGGAGAGGAATAAGGTGGTAAGTTGCTAACATTGCACTACAGATAATGTGTAGCGAAGGCTACCTTGGTGAGCCACTAGAGTGAAGGACTCGTATCGATATTGAAAATGCAACTCAAAAGGGAATCCTAAAACAAGAATTTTTAGTGTAGAGAAGAGAATGCAAACCACATTAAAGAATGAAAAATCTGATACTGAGAGATGCACTCAAGAAATAGGGAAATTGGCACTAAGACTGGTGGTGACGAACGAATTGAATAATAATATAGGAGAAGGTGTTGATATAAAAACTAATCAATTTTAGGAAGTATTGAACTTCAAAGTTCAAACTCTTAACAACACATTTAAGTAACAAGAGCCCTAATCACTCATGTCAACTTAAGTTAGTCAATATTAAATATGTTTAGCACACAAGAAAAGGCAAATAAAGAAGGGGCATAATTTTGCATTTTTTTTCTTTCCCCCTTAGTTCTATCCAACAATGAAGAGGTTGCTAAAAGAGAAATCCCATAGTACCCCAGTTAATTTTCGTTTTCTTTCGGTACAAATAAGAAGACCACATGTCTCACCCATGCATCAATATATATAATTTATTTTTCTTTCCTTCCTATCTTTAATTCCTGCCAAACAGTAATGTATCACTCTTTCATTATACAGCATGCATCAATCCTTAGACCTTCAAATATACAGCAGCACTGATCAATTAATAGTTGTGGTGTCGTCTCATTAAGCATAACACAGTCAACAGTACTATTTCCCACTATCTCATATATAGTTGACCTACACGTTTCGGTAATCCCACTTCCATTGGATAATAAAAAATTGTTAAATGTTCCTCACAATGTCACACTTAAAAAGGACAAAAATCTGTGGCCTTGACAAGAGGTGGCATTGTGTGTTTGCCTATGGGGAGCATAATTGCTAACTGTTCCTCTCACATACACCAGCAAACGTGGACACATGATGGTGCATTTAGAGAATCGATCCATTCACTAACCATCGGTGGATTCCGCGTAAGAGAGAATTAAACACAAGGTCAAAAAGATTATAATTAATGGTATTTTGGTAGTTTATTTTATATTATCAATATATAGCATCAATACCCATAATATATTCAGCACTTACAAGAGCCTGCGAATGATATTAAATTATAACCATCTTTTCCGGCTAGCTTTACTTTCAGCACAGTCCTAATGATCTCATTGAACACTAGTGATCATTACATTATTATAATATGGAGATCATGGTACTCGCTTCCTTACTTTTGGTATTATGAAAGATTTTGATTATTTAATGCTCGTAGGTCAGCTTCGTACTTAGCAATCCAGCATTTGATTATCTTGACCTCTAATTTTCTCTGCATGACTAACCATTGAGGATCACTTGGTGTTGCTTCAAGAATGTCCAGGCAATGAGATCCTGCAATTTTTAAAAAGAACTAACAATTTACGCATCATATATAACTCGGGATATTACATATATACATCCATATCTATTGATGCATGAAATGATAATAAGATGACATACCGTTGACTGTGGATACAGCAACGACACTACCTGATATACTCTCCAACACCCTGGAATCCATTTTAGGATAAATAAAAGGGCGGAAAAAATTAAAAAGTGATCATGGTAAATCGAAATAGTTGCTCTTCAACATATTGTTTTAATTTACCCGCCAGAACTGTAGGGATCTCTAAGACCATTGGAGAAGATGATGTTGCTTGCAAACCTACGGAGTGTCAGTTTCAAATCCTGCAGTTTCATATCAGAAAGCAACATTTGTATATCATATATATTTATATATATTGATTTATAGCAAAAAGATGGAATATTTGTGATAAATATTGGAAGCTAAGTTACATATAAAGTTGAATATATATATGATATACGTACAGGACCCCCATAATAAGTGGTCACCCAATAAGGCTGTGGAAGGACTCCATACAAGCTCCTACACTCTTTGACAAAGCTTTTCATATTGAAAGGTGCTGGTGGGAACATTGAATCACTCTTATCATGACCGATTGGCATAACCATTTCGCTGCAAGTCTGTTTATATATATATATATATATAACTCTCAGCAAAGATTCTAATTAGGATGATAGAATGTGATTAATTAGTTTCAGACCATGTAATTAAGTACCTGCCATCTCCATCCCATATTGGTTTCACTAGGATAATTGAATAGATCCATGTCATAGCATGATTTATTTTCCATATAGGAGACAACACCTTCAAATATTTGGCCAAGAATACTATTATTGGTTTTCTTAGCCGCAGCATCAATGGCTTCACAGATTTCCTTTACTGGATAAAAGGGAGGTTGATTATACTGAGCTGCTTCAGCATATAATGAGTCTAAGTAGTCCTTGAGCTCAGAGCTGTGCCTCAGTTTTCTGGAACAATAAAAAGAGATTATAGCAATTTTATTTGAAGTTCTAGGATTAGCAAGTAATATCTGTTATCAAGCATCCAGATAGAAAGAACAAAACTTACTTGCAAGTTCTAAACCTGTTGCTGAGAATTGAAAGGCCATTAGGCTCCTTCGCTACCTTGTCAATCTCAGACCATGATCTCCGTATAGTTTGATAGCAGCTCACACTAGTTTCCTGCATCACTCGTATATTTTCGTAAACAGTTTTAATTAAGCGTACGGTCAATATTTTCTTAAAACGGTTTCATTAAGTTTGACATAGATTAAGTTACTTGGAAGTCCTTGGTCACAATATAGTAGTATCCAGCTCGCGGGGCGACGCCGTTGAAGTAAAGAATTGGTGCTGATGAAGCCAGAGCTCCAAGAGCAACATGAGGATACTTTAGCCTGAACCATGATGCAAGCACTGCATAATTAATAAGGAAAGTTAAATATATAGATATCCTTATATATATGTGCAATAAATAGTAGAAGTTATTATAATGAGTTAATCCTCGCTGTAAAAGGCTACAAGTTACATATTTATATATTAATTGTTTAACTATATCGTTGGGTTCATGACATACTTCCACCATAGGAGCCTCCGATAACGATGACAGGAGAATTCTGGGCAGACAAACTTTTCTTCAGGTGTAAAAGCACAGCAGCATAATCTGCTATAGCTTGGGCTGAGTTGAAATACCCACGAGTACTCGCATTCCTCATAGCTTCTTTCCAAGAACCAAAGGGTATTGATTTCCCATAATACCTATGCTGTTAAAATACATGTAATTAATTAACTGAGACGGTGGTTAATTACGTAATCTAATATGTATATATATTCTTACCTCAATATAAACAATAAGAGCATTGAAATGAGGGGCGTTATCTCTGAGAAATCCAACAACGTTTATATCTTGATCCACAGATTCTTCTGCACCAAGGTAAGCAAAAATCGGTGCACCTGATTTAGCTCCACCCCAGTACTTAAAATTTACAAAGTACCTTTGACGAAACGTGGTGTAGCTGTCGGGCCTATAGTTGAAGTGATCGAGTCTTTGGGTGTAATAAAATGTCTTGAGGTCCTCAGGTAAATCTGAGGAAGAAATAACGGTTCGAGGTTCATGTCGATTATGGCTTCTCTGCACAGTCCCTAACCTTGGAATGTTGAAAGCAGAAACACGAAAAGAGAAAATAAGGAAGAAGAAAAGGGAAAACCATTGGTACGAGTACACAAGGGATCTCATGGTATTAGAGTAGTTGCGAGTATTTCTCCTAAGCTTGAATGTTTCGAGGTGTGTGTCCACGTATCTATATACACACACATATATACATACTAGATGATCAGATAATATGCAAAGCAATGTCACACATTAATTAATTAGATAAAGAGGTGATTGGATTAAAAAAATTAAGGCTAAAAATATAAACCATATGTCATTATAATGGAGCTTCTAAAGTTGGATAAAATAGGAAACGTACCATTCCATAGCTATTAAATTGCCATATATAGAAAATAGAATACTCCACATGGCCAAACCGCGTGGCCTTTATACACTGTCTACCTTTTTTGTGCCTATCTACTTGCAAAAATTGTAACATTGGTTGAGACCTTACAGACTAGCGTGCATTGCAGTTTTAGGAAGCAGAGGCATTAAAGCTGGATTTAGTAATGATTCATGAAATTTGAATATATGCATCTTGAACCAAACAAAAATAAGAGGATATAACAATGGTAGTGCTACCAAGTTATATGAAAATAGTAAACCATTGTGCTATATACCAATAAATCAACGTTTTCTGAGTTTGCAAGTTGCACTAACATATATAGTTCGGACCTTACAAATTTGAGTGCGTTGCAGTTTCATCAGGGAATTAACAGAGAAAGGTAGATGATCATTCCTTGATTAGTTCTGAAGAATATATTCTTGCCGGGGAAAAACTTCAGGGACATGATGAAAAGGGAATTTTGGGGACTAATGAAATGGAAACTATTCATGTTCAGGTTCCATATATGTTTTATTAAGCAGCTTAAGGAAAAGTAAGGGTACCATGCATATGAGAATTGGCCACACACACACATATATAATTGTTCTTCTTCAGGGTGAATTACTAAAGACACACAAGATTACCAAAAGTATACAATCCTGAATTTTACATTGGTTTGGCATTTTGTTGCAAATTTAATCCATTTTGATGGCATTATGATATCATCAATGAGCATATGATTAATTTGGAGCGATGTGCGGGGTTATTCTCTGGTGTGAATAGACCTGCAAGGCCACCCCACACACACACACACACGAATATATAATTAATTTAGGAATTAGTATTATTCAATGAATGAATTGTATGATCTCTAAGTGGGCGCCCATTTATGCGGTGAAAAGATCAACTTATGCTAACAAGATTAGATAAGGAAGCTGACTTCTTCCACTTTATGCGAACAAACCCATCAATCAAAGCTTAGGTTTTTTTTCTTTACGGTAATGATGAAAGTAATTACTTTTGGCGTTAGAGATGGTATTTTCACCAAAATCAAAGAAAGTGGATAATGGGGCATGATCAGCAAAACGTTAACTGAAGGGATATGCTTGAAAGGTTTTTTTTCTGATGATGTGATGTGCGTGTGGGCATAAAACAAGGAAAATTTTGTAACAGGCTCGAAGCATGGAGGAAGATCAGGTGGAACGTACTGGATTAGGTGATGAATCGTTATAAATGAACGACTAAATCAAACCTTAGCTGGCGTAGATGGACCACGGTCGTTATGTATATATAGATTATTTATTGTATATTAAAATACAAAAAATGATTAAAAAAAAATTGCGTAGAAATCCAAACTGTGTGATTGACTGGTCTTGTATAAGCTGTATACATTACACACACAACGAAGTACAAAAGTATGATAACTAAAATCGCAAAATATTGGGAAGAATCCAAACAAATTAAGAATGAACTAAGATAAATAGGGAAATAAAATCCTAACAACAAGCATATCAAATTAATATCCATATTATTTTCTACGCTTATTTGCAATTCTCAATTTACAATAAAACAGGGAGTGTCTTAAATGTCAGGACTTAGGAGGATTCATGTAACTACTAATTGATAAACATAAATAAAATTAATTAAGTTCATTATTCATAATAAATATGTATTGATTTTTCTAGATACACATATCAATGATAATCTTCTTAAATATATATGTAACAAATAAAGATATCTTAAATATCTTTATAAATATAAGAGATGAAAGTAGAATGTGATTTTACGTTTAAAATCATAACAAATAAATAGACTAACACAACAAAAAATACCAATTAAAGAACCTTGAATTCGAATATCAACATTTGGCTATTTGCTATGCATAGAAGCATATAAAGTCCTTCCAAGTTCTAATCAAATTTTTAGCGAAACTTTTCACCAATTTTTGCTACTATTATTTTTGAATTTATTTTCATATTTTCCATGAGATTTGAAAACTAGATGACGAAGACGCTTCAAGGAAGGCTGAAGAGGTGGGCCCGAAAAGGAAGTACGCAAAGGCAGTGCGTCTCGTATAGCAAACTGAAGAAGCCGTCGTGGAGGACTGATGATTTCTTGTGAAACCGCACTCCTCTCCATCTTTCGTTTACCCCGCTCGCCTCTATTCATTCTACGATTTACAGTTGAAGAAGAAGATGATGATGATGATGATCTTGGACTGCTATTATCAACTTTGTTTCTGCCTTTTCCCAACAAATTGTCAAAAACCTCAGAGCTACGCAGTGTAGGTGGCTCAGCTTCCCTCCTCGCTAATTCTTTCCAACCTGTGTTCCGGCGACTTCTACACAGTTTATGAGAAGTCCTTCTTTCAGATTCTGAGTTTAAATTCTGATTGTTGTCACCTCCGGCTTGGACCTCTGATATTGTTCTTTTGGGAGATCGATCATCCGGCGAATCTTTCGGCTGTAAATACAAATCTATGTTCAGAGTCAAGTGAACCCACAGCCAGCCTACGAATGAGCCACTATCATCTCCCAGGATATGATTCAGCTGATTCCTTGCTTCTTCTTTGCGCCGGCCATTCCTCAATAACATGATGACGTAATCCACAAGAATGTCATCGGTGGAATCTCCGATCAACTCCTTCAGCTTCTCCGTCAATCTTTCTCTGAGCTTCAACTCTCCGTCAACCGTGAAATTGACCTTGAATGTCTTGTCATTTACCCCGTCCACGTTCGCCATCTCCAACTAGCAGAACCCTAACCAGCTCTTGTATCTGCCGCAATCGAAATCCATAAAAAACCAAGACATACAAAAAAAACTCAACCCAAATCGCAATGCTCTTCACACCCTGACGAACCTGCGAATAAGGATGTGATCAAAATCCTCCACCAAGAGATTAAAAATTTTGAATACTCCACAGTGCAGAGGATTGGAGCGAGGAAGATGTTGGGCATTCGCGGGAGAAAACGCCTCTGAAACGACGAAATTTTGAGGCCAAAATGGTCTATTAGTGTACCCTACGGATTAAAATCTACGTGACCTAATATGAATTCGTAATTAAGGAGAAAGATATGAAACTTGCGCGGCAAGAGAGAGCTGAAACAATTTTTATTTTGTATAGGATGACTGGATTAAAATTATTTCAACCGAACCGTTAATGATATACAAATTCTCATTCAAATTGCAAGGTAAATAGTAAATATAGATAATAGCTAGATATTAACATCTAATTACAAAAATAAAGTTTAACAAATTATTAAAACAAATCATATTAGAATAAATATCTTTTTAAAATATTATTTTATATACGAAATCACACACACACACACTCTCTCTCATTTGATTTAAAATAATTTATGTCATTTTCTCATAAATGATAGAATAACAAAAATTTTGTGGGGCTACTTGAGCTATCAATAATTTTAGTGTTGGATTTGGATTGTTCAAATCTTTAAATGATTCAAATTTAAATGTTTTTTATAAGACAGATTTAAATGTTTTAAATCTATATATAATGTTTAATCAATAATTTCATTATTTTTAAAAATAATTGTGAAAATATTGTTACACAAAATGAGATTACCTGCTGGGGAGAAGACAATTTTTTTAAACATAAATATTCTCCTATTGAGAATTCATTAAAAATAAATGATATGAACAAACTGTCTCTATGAACACAACAATACAGTAAAGATAATACAATAAGGCTGACATGAGGCCTAATCTGCTCAAAGCAAGATAAAAGTATACAAACAGTGAGCCATGGAAACTTAAGACGACCACCATAGCTTGAAGCAAAAAGGGATTGCGAAAATGTAAGCAATAGAATTTTGATGAAGTGGTATGATTTATGAAAAATTGATGTATCTTCTGTCCATCTATCAAGATTTACATATCTTATTTAAAATAAAGAACAACACTATTGGGATTCAAGTGCCTTGTTCTCAGGGTTATTTTAGATACGCGGCACCCTCCAAGTTTCTGGGAGTTCCTCTGCTGGGTGATGAGAAGCAGAGCATGGCCTCGTCTCTACTTCAGCCTAGAACAAATGGTTCGGAGGCTAGATATAGACCTTGCCTCCATGCTTTGACTCTTGGGTGAGAAGAGAGCCATCTTTCAAACTAATGATTCTCAAATTCTTCGCACAATTGGCTGTGAGAGGCTATCCTCCTTGCAGCCATGAATTTAATTTCATGACAAGCAGTTTCTGAAAATCCCGTTTCACCTGCTACGAAGTATTTATATAATATGGTATAATTTGAAGCAAGCTTGCACCTAACAAGCATTAGATTTCAGGAAATCATAGTATAGTTTAAGGACTGTGCTCATAACTTCAGGACTTCAACGTGTAATATCCCCCGGGAACGAGTTACTTGCAACACCCTTATCAAATTTGACACTCGGTGATGCATGAGACACTAACTACATAAACGCCAGATATTCTTTGACTAAAGAATGCCCTAAACAACCAGAGACCAGATGGAAGAAATAGAAAACCAGATGATATCACAGGCAAATGACTACATATTATGGATATGTTTGGGAATATCTTATAAAAATGATTTCACACAATCCAAAGTAAGTATACAAAAAAGTTGTCTCGATTTGTATAAAAGTAAATGGTTACCAAACACATTTTATGTCTATAAAATTGAATGATATTTATAACTTCGACTATAGTTTTCAGTTCAAAACCATATATTAGCGAAGACACGCCATATCCAGATCTGTAAGCAAACAAAAATAACAAATTCATTGGGTTTAGAAGATAGATAGACCATAAATATATTTGTTCAGTTAGAGTAGCATACTAGGGATAGGAAGAAGATTATAGGTCAGCGTGGATCTTCACAGCCACGATCCTTCTGAATCTGAACTGGCGAGCTTTTCAAGAGCAGATTGGACAGCCTCACGGCCGTCAATAAATAATCGGGTGACCCGAACTCCATTCGGGGGTTGTGCCGGAGAATATCACGCCAGAGGATGCCGTTGGAGTCAGGCCACATAAAGAGTCGGGTGGTGCGAGGCGGTAAAGACTGAGTGCTTCACAGCGAGTGATGTTGAGTCGCCTCCGATTGATTAATTCTTCTTCTTCATCGTCAAGGGGCTTATCCTTCTTGACCAGATGCCTATCGAGAGGCTCCTCGATGGTGTCTGGGCCTTGATGTAAGAGGCGCTTGCTAAACATGCATGCACAAGGAGTGCAGAATTTGACAGCAATTGATATGCGTCTCCATATCTGCAGCTTTCTGCTCATTTCTCAGTTCTCTCCGGCGAATTCCCTCCACCGCCAGCAAGACTGATCCATTATTTCATGGCCTGATATATATATTTTTTTTTTGACGAAAAAATGGCAACGTCTTTTTCATTTGAGCCAAAGTTATGAATCTGTCAATAATTTAGACATGTTAACTTAGAAAAATGACAATAGAATCCCAGGGAAGCATAAAAATATCAAAAAGATCCCATTATTAAACCCTCAAGCTATCATTGACAAGTTTTTGTGATTTTTTTAATATTTATATACTTCCTTTATCATTTTCCCTTTAAACTTTGAAAGCCAACTTTGATTGAAATCAATCCATGAGTATTTTATATTGGGTTAAACGGAAAATTTACTCTAGAAATATCTACGGAATTGCATTGAATGTCCGGAAGTTTTTTTTAGGATAATGTTACCCTGAAAGTATAAAATTTGTGCAATGTTACTTCACCGATAATTAAAGTTAAATTTGACTATTTGTTAATCTCGATTATCTAATGTGACCTTGCCACGTAGGATAAATTGTCACGTCACCGCACCATCATCTTCTTCACCCTTCTTCCTTTTGCTCTCTATCTCTTTAAAAAATCGTCCCTTCCTTTCTTCATCCACTCCCTCCCCTCTCTTGCTCAAGCTTCACTCTCCCTCAACATGAACGCTGCCACCATCGCTAACCCCATCCCAACCCAAAACCCACTACCCCCACTTTCTCAGGTCCTTCACTGGCGCCTCCATCCTCTCCTTGTTTCACTATTCTTTGGGAATGTGATTTGGGTTTTACCCTTTTTCCCCTTGTGTGCAGGAGAAGAAGAACGCAGAGGAACAAAAGATAGAGGGAAAAAAACCAAAGGTGAAGGAGGAGGCCAAAAAGCCCGAAAGCCAGGTTGAAGATAAAACGGAGGATGAATTCAAAGACAAGACTCCAACGCTGCTACTGAAGATTGTGCTCCCACCAATTTGGAGC
>QFDD01000134.1:0-65561 GCA_006871305.1 Vachellia collinsii | reverse complement strand
TATCACATTTAAATTAATTTAAATCTTGCATCAAAATAAATTAATATTATAATTTACATATAATAAAATAATATAATGATATTTTTATTTGTAATTAGTCTAATAAAATATTTTAAAAGACTAATTAACAAATTTTATCTTTTAGCTTTATGTTGCCCGATGAAGACATCGTTCTCTGCTAGTGTAGTCTCATCTTTCAATACCTTGCAACCATGAATTAGCAATTGATGTCCACATGGATAATTATCTTTTCCTTGTACATCTTCTACGTTCTTCTTAACTGCCATGACCCAAAAGGTTTCTAACGGAAATGCCAGCAGTTCATTGTTTCTTCATTGCAAATGACAATGTAATCGTGTCTAACAGAAATGCAAACAGCAAGATTGGGACCCACAAGGGGATTACAAAAAAAGAGGTGAAGTTGCAATGAGATTACGAATAGTGTTTGAGGGGCTGGACCCTGATTTCGAATTTTTTTTTCCCTTTCAAAGTCTTCCTTTAAGCTTCATGTCGCAGGTTTTGAGAATGACGCCGACAGCTGCAGAAATCCAACTCAGACTAGACTAGTTCTAAGGGTGGAGAGTGGAGGTTGAAGATGCAGAGAGTGGGCAGTTGACGATGCGGTGAACTGAAGACGCACCGGAGACGCACTGGGGAGTTGAGGGTCAAGCCGCGGTGAATGGTGGCAAAGAGGGGAGAGTCGACGATGAAGAAGCAGAGCGAAGCTGAAGATGTGATATGATATGTTTGTTTTTTATTATTGCAATGGGTATTATTGGAATATCATATTTCATGTGAAGGTAAAATAGGTAATGAATTTAGCTCCCCTCCAAAAACCTCCAAATTGGAGGGAACAAAGGGGAGGGAAAATGAGCTAAAATTTTAGCTCCCCTCTCCTCTCAAACTCCAAACCAAATGAGGGGAGGGTCTCATTTTTCCTCCCCTCCTCTAACCTACCTTCAAACCAAACAAGCCCTCTGGGTGTCTTCACCCTGTCTCGAGTCTCGACCCTGTTGATATTTATTATCTAGAAGAATAACACAAGGAAAGTTATAGGAAAATGATTGCCTTTGTGGTGTAATCTATGAAAGTATTCTGAACCTTCCCAAGCAATAATTTTTAACTGTGTAAAAATCATATATGAAAATCCAATTCGGTATAGTAGGTTGGATGAGTGAATCAATTAGTCGGTTAAATCAAAAAATTTTGACCGATTGATTGACTTGAATTTTATATACTCCTTCCATTTTGAACATATGATGTAATTGAATGATTGATTTTTCTCCTAATTATATGTTAATGATAAAAACGACAAAGATTTAAGTTAACGATAAAAACTAATTTTTTAATGTAATTTAAAATTTATAAAATAAATATATAAAAAAAATTATTTTAATTTTGTACGAATATGATTTCATAACCTTTATATAAACGGGCCAATATGTTTATGTTGACAATGGCTTGGCGTGGAAGCCGAAGCCAGCCTGCTCTTTTCGAAGCCACGTGCTTTCGCTTTCGTTTGGAAGGGAAAAAAAATTGAATAGGAAAGTATAAATAGGGCTTATTGAAATTTTCTGTAGATATCATCAAATATCAGTGTAGACTTCTTCCTCACGGCAGATATATAGAAATATATAATTCAGGAGTTTTATAATTTTATTGTCAAAAAAAATTGTGTTACGAAATTATTATTTTTAAAATTTACAATCTTATATTATAAAAAAAGGCGAGTTTCCTATACATGAATTTTTTATTGATTAATCTATTAATCATTTTATGTTTGTTTAAAAGTATGGAGTTTAACTGCTTTGTATTGAATTTAATGACATGTTCATTGACTTGAACAACTGTAATATCCCATGATAATATTTTTTTAATAAAACTTAGGTCATTTACCTTTATATATATATATATATGAATGGCAAAAGGGTTGGAATTTTTTATTTATGCACGTTATCTGCGTGTGGCTGGTATTTGCTGCGGCCAAGAAAACGTTGTAAGTATTATTAGTAATGTTTTTTAGTTTCACAACTAAATAATGACAAGTCTCATTATTTTATTCTTCTAGAGATCTCGCGTGATTGCATGAATATTACATTTGGGGTACAGAGATGGGAAGGCGGTATTCAAGAAAATAGTCGCTGAAGGGCAATATGGGAACTTTATTGTTAATACTTAATCTCTGACTCGTTCACGCGCTGCCGTTCCCACTTATTCCCACCGTCCGTGGAAATCACCTCAACTTGTGAGCAACTGAGAATTACCGTTGTTAAATTGTAATGTTAGAGAATATTGATGTTAACTTATTTCAAATGATTTTGGAACTTTTCAAATAAACACTTACTAATATGATCAATTTTAATATAAAAATTTGTTCATGAGATGAAATTCATTTTATATATATATATCTCATTAATTTAAATATGTTCAAAAAATAATTTAGACTCTATTTGTTATAGTGTTAGAAAATTACGTTCAAGTAAGTATAGATAATTTTATATACTCCTTCCATTTTTAATTTTTATCATTTTTATTAAATTACCTCGATTAATATTCCCTTAACAATAATCTAAGTACAAGAAAGGGGGAACTAAGGTAGATGATTGTGATGTTTTGAAAAAAAATGATGTCTAAATTAATTGACACCCTTGATGTTACCAAATTAAGTAAATGGATCATATACTTAGAATCAGCATTTTATAAATATTCTATTTATTTGTGAATTAATAACTTTTTTATTTAATTACTATTCTTTTCAGAATTATATATAAATATTTTTATAAATTTTAACTAAATTGTATATTTTAACTTACCCAGTTTAACACCAATTTAAAGTTTAAACCATTTACTCGAGTCAATTACCGGTCCGACTTCCAGTATTATGGCAACAATTAACATCCTTGTCTTTAATAGACCACACTCGTTAAAAACCATTCGCCTGAACCTGAAAATTTCACCATTAAACAACAACACATTCTTTTATGAGTGATGTAATTTCAAGTTACAGAGGCTACACCGTATGGTTACACAACTTCAATGAATGAGAAGCTGAGAGAAATCTGCAAACGTGTTACAAAATTCTATCAAGGCTTGAAAAACACAGGTAACCTTTCCATCCACTTGCAGAAAAAACATTGTCATGATCATACTATACAGATCTTAGCACTATTCTCCCGGGACAATGTGGCCTGCTTGTATGTTTGCCAGTAACAAAAACTTGATCAGAAAATAAGAGAGAGGGGACATCAAGATTCTTCCTCTATCTCAGAAGGCTTTGGACCTTCGCTGAGTTGAACTGAGCAAACTTTAACCATCAAATATCAATAACTAACTATTAATAACTAGTAAAACAAATAAACCTCAAAATTCTTCCTCTATCTCAGAAGGCTTTGGAACTTCCCTGAGTTGAACTGAGTTTTCAAAGCAGTGATAAAAACCATAATGAGGGAATCTCTCGTACCAAGTATCTTCCTGAACGTGTGTGTCCCAGTGTTGCCCGCAGCTGCTTCTTCCATACTTGTGAACCCACCCTGAACCATTGTGTTGCTCACCCCAAGTTCGGTTCCATCGCTGTCCATCTTTACCTTCCCACCATGTCTCTCCTTGCTTGATGCCGTGGCTATTTGGATCAAAGTTTTCATCCCACTTGTCTCCCCATTTCTCCCATCCACCATCCACTGACCGCTCCGCCCACTTGTCTGTATACTTCATGCTGCCACCCTTCCCATCATAGTTTTCACCCCACCTGGCAAAGGCACAGACAGAACAAGTAAGCCAAGAAATAGGAAATTATTGGAACGGGAAGGCCAAGAATTAGGTTAAAAGTTATCAATGTCACTCATTCTAATTAGAGTAGACTAATGAACTCATTGCGTTTCAGTTCTTGGAACATCTGTAGTGCATAGAAATTATGAATTCGTTGCATTTTCGTTCTTGCAACATCTTTAGGTTACTTGATATAAGGATTAATATACATAGCAGCTTTGTTATTTTCAAAAAGTTACTTGTGCATTAACTAACTAATTTTTAGGAATTAAAACTAAATAAACCTGTTTCTAACTAGTACATCTGGGGATCAAAACGTTAGCTTCCATATGCTCTACTAGTAATGAAAGGAAAATAAATCGCTTATATGTTAAGCAGAAAAAACGTCTTCCTAGGAAAGTCATTAAATTTATCAAAATCGTTAGAAGAAACTTTGAGCAGCAGATAACAGCAAAGTGGAGGAATTCACCTAACCCATGTATGATTTCTGATTTACTTCAATCATCTAATGAGTTTATAGATTGGAAAGATCACAAATCAGGGAGACAAATTTCCATTAATTTCGTATAGACATGGTGCACGCTTAAATATATTTGATATGACAACAGGGTATAAAGTGGCAGTAGTTTATTCAAGCAACCATGTTAGTGGGATCATATAAAAAATGCATAAAAGCAAAACAGATTAATTATTTTGACAGAGATCAGATTAGTGATTAAAGTCCAGTGTATTAAAGACATGTACCTTTCATGCCAAACATGAGCATGCCCAGCTTCAAGGGGAGTGTTTGGGTCAATACTACACCACTTATGCGCCCATTTTTCTGCTTGACCACCCGCACCATAGTGCTCCCACCAGTTTTCTTGCCACTCCTCACCTCTACCATTTTTCCCCCATTTGTCTGCTGTTTTCTCAATATGAAGAAGCCCATTTTCCTGCAAGCAGAATTCATACTCAGTAACAGTACACATTGATATGCTATTCTTTATCCAAAAGTGAAAGCAAAATTATTCAGATAGAAGCTATTAGCTATTGCAAAAATATTCTCAACTAGTCAAGTTTATATAATGAAAACAAAAACAGGCAAAAGAAAACATGAATATGGGATAGCATTGGTTCTCAGGGCTTTTTCTAACCTGCCGCATTGATTCTCTCCAAAATTCACGCCAAACATTTCCAAATGCATCACGACCTGATTTCTCAGAACCAAGTTCCTTGTAGCCAAACACATCAGAAGCTTCCCAGAACGTCTCTTGCCATTCGGTGGCTTTGTCGGCACTAACACCTCTATTCATTGTCCACTTGCAGATCACACCATCAGGTCTTCGCTCAATTCCTGTCTCTTTCCACCATCTTGATCCATCTGGATTCACTCCACTAGGTGATGATTTATCCACATCATTGAGAGCATTAACAGCTTCTGCTGCATGGTCAGCAAACAGTGCATCTCGTCTCTGTTCCTCTTCCAAGGAAGGCAGCTCTACGTTGGACTTGGAGGCTTCTCGTTTTTCATCTACTAGTGAAGACTGAAATGGGGGAAGAATAGGACTAGATTTGTTTTGAGAAAGTGGACTTTCAAATGGAATTGAAAGAAACTGCAGAGATCTTTCCTTTTCCACGATAGGATTGGGCGAAAAAACTGAAGGTTTTGTAGCTGCCTGCAATCCACTGACATCGTTTGAAGGAAAATTACTGTCTGGAGGTGGTGCCCAGGACCAAAAATCAGGACCCGGAATTCCCTTTCTCTGACTTTCTGATCGTGGCAGATATATAATTCCACCATTCATTCCTGATCATTTTAAATTTCAAATATTTGATAATGAATTAAATTGTATAATTTGTCATGTATGAAAGGCTGATAACAACAATAAATAACATCCAATTTAAAATTAAAATGCATCCTTGATGCACACATACAACCAAGAGGGAGCTCTGCTTCCAAAACCTTGCAATGAAAAAAAGGCGATTTTACGGAATTCAATAACTGAAACCATAAGCAAGTTTTGACCAAAAAGAAGCCAGAAGCAAGTGGAAAACCCTAAAATGCTACAGGAAAAAGCATCACATTAAAGGGAGGGATTCAAAAATAAAGCTTCAAAAAAAGCAGACACCGGGAACACGCTGTTACCTTCTTTACTTTGCCCCGTAGCCTCACCGCCCTCTCTGCTTGATTCTCCACCGACGGAAGCATCCGACTCGCTCTCCACATTGGAGACATTACTCTCCTGAATAACTGCTTTGGCCGCCGCGATGGCTGCAGCCGCCCGATCAATCACTTGCATTCGTTGAATCCTATCCCTTTCTTCCCTCGGAACTTCAAGAATCTTCTGAAACTCCTGACTCTTCCTCTCCAATGCCTCAAAGCTTGGTTTCTCACCACCTCCATTATCACTTACAGAACTACTCTCAACAATCCTCTGAAACTCAAGATTCTTTCTCTCCGTATCCACAGCCTTCTTCCACATACCAAGGTAAGAGTCTCCGCCATCGGAATTAGCCACTCTCAGGGCTCCTCCTCTGTTTCTCAGCCCATTGCTTCCAATTACCGACGCCTGTGGTTCTTGAGGAACAACAAGAACGTGGTTGAATTCAAGTAAGGGAAGCCTCAGGGAGCGCGAAGGTGCTCCGGCACAGGATCCGAGATAGGTCCCGATCATCATGCATGAATGGTTCAGAGAGCTCGGGGGTGAAGTGCGAGAGAGTGTCCGGTGAAAATGGCGAAGAATTATTTTTTTGCATTTATAAATGTGAACTACGAGGGGTGAAATTGCAAATATAAGGTTAATAAAGGACTTATTTTCAAAATATTTTTTCCTTTTTTAAAGGGTTATCCAAAAAGAAAGTAAATAGTGTGAACTGTGAGGGGGACATTTTCGTGTCCGTGAAGAGAGGTAGCAACAAAAGTGTATGTTAAGGCAGGTGGTATAACAGCCAGGAGAAAACAATTTTTGAAGGCCTTTTTTTTATATATATTATAATATAGTAATACAATAATTATAAGGGGATTATAAATCAATTAGAATATTGATTATATAGTCAAAATTCTAAATGGAAGAGGACAGTTAAAACGTAGGAAATTTTATTTGCTTAGGAAGATGAGAAGAAGCTAGTAATATATATAATTAATTAAAATATAAAATATGATCATATGTGGTTTAATTATTTTAGAGATCAAATTATATGTGCCAACCATTTATTTTGAAAAAAACAATACACAAACATAAAAATTATGTTAAAAACCAAACTTAGGTCAAATTAATCATATTAAGCCAATGCTTGCATTAACTTATTTCAATTAATTTTACGAAGTTTTAAGTATGTAAAGAGTGTTTTGTCTCAATTTACATGAAAGTGTCCTTTTAAGTGTTTTTGAGATTTCACTAACAATTACTTAACTCCTTGCTTGTACGGTGAAAAATTGAGGGAGAAAAGAAAATTGGGAGAGAAAATGAGAGGGGAAATAAGTTTTCCCCTCATTGGATGGGAGAGAAAAAGTGGGAGGAAGGAAAAATTGGAGAGAAAATGGGGGTGTGTGTCTCACCACATTTTCTCTCCACACATTGAGAGAAAACAGAGAAAAAACTATTTTTCATTATCTACCCACATGCTTTTTATTACTTTTTCATTTTAAATTATTAAATTGAACATCTAACTTTTTTAAAATTCTGATTATAATTTTCTTTTTTTAGAATGATAATATTTAAAATATATTATAATATCTAATTTATTTTTAGTTGTTTATTAAAACCCAATAACCTTAAAAAATATGATATATTTTTGTCTAAATTTTTTTGAAATATAATAACATGAAAACATATATTTAATAAATAATTTGATTTTAAATTATTTAATGATATTAATGTTAATATAATTTTTCATTATCGTATTTAATTTACTATTATACTTAATATATTTTAAGGATACTTTATTTATTCAACTATTTACTAAAATATTTTTATCTAAGGATATTTTAGTCGTTTAACTATTTATCCATTTTCTTTTTTCTTTATTTTTTCTCATCCATCAAAGCAAGATGGATAATAATATTTTCTCTTCACTTTTCTCTTCTCTCCATTTTTTCTCCTCCCATTTTTTCTCCTCTCAACTTTTCTTCCCATCTAAACGGTCCAAGCTAGCCCATAACCCTAAAAAATTGTTGTAAAAAGTTTACCCATGGTTGACACAGGAAATAAATGGTTGACATATTCTAAGAGTTAATTAACTTTTGTTTGTGTATTATAAATGGTTAACCACCGTTAAGCCACACACACATACAAATTATGCATTATATTATGCAATTAATATAATAGTTAGGTAACTTTTATTAAAGATATTGAAAAGGCTAAACATATTACTTAAAAATATATTTATTATTTTTTGTAAAATTGATTTATTTGATTTATAAGCTATTGTACAATTTAACTATATGTATAAATAAATGTTTTTAAGTGAAGTATCTAGTTTTCTTAATCTTCCCCATAAAATTGAATTGGCTCTTAAACTGAGGATTATAATTGTATTCTGCATGTGAAAACTGATTAGTGGTTAAGCGATGGTTCCTATTTTACGCCGACCAAACAGAGTGTAATAGGAGACTTCTACATTTGGAAGGCTATTATTTATGGGGAAGCTTCTGTTTCTCACGTGTGGCTCACGTGAGTTCGAAGATCATGAGAAAAACAATGTCACATTCAAGTGAGGTTGTTCAACTCAGAGAGTTTCCGTGATTGAGGTATAAACTCATCGTAAACTTCAATCGTGAACCTGTAAGAGTTTATTTTATCAATAGCTAAGTATTAAGAGTATATAATTAAATAGTTAAAATATAAAAAATGATAGGAATTTTATTTAAATATGTTCTAAATTATAAATAATTGGAATTAAATTCATCAACATACATGAATAATTTATTATGCCCAATAAAGAAATTTCTGTGAAGTTCACGTGTAAAACCACTTAATATAATCAAATTAAAAACAATAAACTCATGGTGTGATTGGTGAACTCGCAATTTCAATTGAATTTATATCTAATACGAATTTAACAATAAGTTAACACAATTTTTGAAAGTTGAAAATGTTAAAATGTTAAATTTAAAGAGTCAACTCACTAGTTCAATAACAATATTTTTAGCTAGCAACGGCAATTTAGAGTTCAAAATTTTTTTGTGTAATAACAAAGGGTTCAAAATGAGTACATTTAATTTTTATTTAAACTATTCAGTTAGTCGAAATATAAAATATCAAATTCGTAACAATACTCATTACTCACATTATTATATATATATATTGTGAGTTATTTTTATAATTTTAATGTTATATGCTGAAAAATATTTATTTTGCCAATCTTCTCTTTTAGCCAACTATTGTAATGTCTTGCACGGTTGCACCAATCAAAAGATGGAGAAACTACTGTAGAGCTCCAAAACAAGAGAATTAATATTAATAAGGTCCTATTGATAGATGGAGCAGCTATCATTGGCAACTCATGCTACTCACATTCACAACTTCTTGGGACCTTTCCGATATTAATTCTCTTACATGAGACTTTATAGTAATTCATCCTATTAATTTTCTTATTTAGAACCCTACAGTAATTCCCCCTAAAAAGATTTGAGTCCAGTTATATTGGGTAAACCAAATTTCTCTAATTTTAATGTGGCAATAGTTGTTCCATTTTTTGCCAAAAAATGAATTTAAAATGAATTTGAAAAGTATAAATTTAAAATTACTATTAACCAATCTGTCAATGAAACTTGTAACTTGAGGAATTTAACACTTGGGAAGTAAATTGTTTGACAAATATTTTATCACGCTTTTAAGGGGCAACTAACCAACTGTATTACAAGTGCAACAAAAACATCTCATAATCATCTATATATAGACATAAAATTTCGACATATTTTGCTTCTCATCCTCAACTAAGATATAAAATAATTAGATAAGAAGAAAAATATATTTATATGTTAACCTTTAGGTATTATTAAGAATGTAGGAGAAAAACCACTTAAACTAATATTACAATTCAATGGAAAAAAGCACAGCATGAAAATATTGTTTTCTGTATTTCTGTCCTCCACTTATCATAATTCCTCATATCCCATATTTCTTTATCATTATTTAAACTCTTCATTTGTTATTAAATATTTTTTTGGTGGACAAATATAAGAGAAAGGATGAAGGTAGGATTTTAGACCTTTTACACCAAAATCTTAATCTTGGGCCTTAGGTCAACAAGTCAATCTCAACCTTGTTTAAAATTTTAAATTACAAATATAGCGTATGCCTAAACAGTATCATTATCAATTATCTCCATTCATTTCTTAGTTATTTTTCATTATATTTTTCTCATTTTTCAATTCACCATTCAAATTGTAAACTTATTTTTACAAGCATATCTCCCTTGTTATGCTTTCATATTTTAAATCTCTAGCATTTTTTAAATGTTTATCTCTTGGTTTATTTTTTATAATATGATTTAAATTCTTAACTTTTAAAAAGTCAAAAATAGGTGGATCATTAATACAAATCTCAAAAAATTATTTTAGAAATAGAATTAAATTGGTGGACAAAGAATCAAATTATGTTCGAAAACAACCCTACTTATTACTAGAGATTGTAGGAGGACAAGGGAAGTATAATTAGTAATTACTAATTAGTTGGAAATTACAGCAGCCACCCAAAATTTAGTTAATTTTTTTTCTGAGATGCATATGTAATCTGCATTAAATCAAACCTTAATGAGCAGAAGAAGGCAAACCGAAAAATATTATGTATTCCTTTTTTATATAAAAAATTTATGTATTCTGAAATATAATTTGTTGAACGATATATAAATTTATAATGCAAAAAAAGAGCAAAAGCATGTTTAACATCTCGAGTGAAATGAATAATAAAAAAAAGCATTAAGAATGACTATATTTTTTTGATGGATCGAAATGAAAAAATTAAATTAATAAAGAAAAAATGCCATGCACTTCAAAACCCGATAATCAACGTGTAAATTGACTATTAAGAATGAAAAATAGATTAAAAAAACGTTCGAATTAATGAGCAAAATTGGTTCAGATAGTTTTTATTAAAATTAAATCAAACCAAAGATAGCCAAAAAGTAATAAAAAAAATCGTAAACATGGACCATGGTTCCATGTACAAGTTAAGAAGTCACATGGTTCCATGGTCATAGAAAAAAGATGAGCATGAAATATTCGTGTTGAGGTGAGATTCGATTTAATCTTTTTCTTTATACTCCTAAAAATTCACATTAAATTTCATTTTAATTTTTTAAATTAATTAATATTGTTAATTACATTTAATAAAAAAAATGTTAATTCGGCAACTTGAAACGATAAATCTACAATTAAATATTAATAAAACATGTATACTTTTTAATATAAAAATAATTATACGAAAAAATTAATTTTTAAAGCATATTTTCAACAGCCATCTAATGCTGTCTTCAAGCTCTCTCCAAAATCCCTGTGTGGTCACTTTGTTGGGATTTAGCTCATCAATGATTCTCAAATACAGCTGAACAAATCTGCTTCTTTCTGTATTACCTGCCTCTCTGCCATATATACTCATCAAAACTCCCTCATAAAGTTTGACCCACAACACAATTCTGTGATTTCTAATATTTGTTAAACTAATGGGATTGATTCAATTGCACAAATTTAAAATTAAGTTTTAAATTTTATTAAGTTGTAATTAAATTAAAATTATGAATCAAAGTAAAGTTTATTCGTTAAGTTACAACAGAGGTTAAAATATTACTTTTTGCCTTTAAAAAAATCAGCTGATTTTGAAAGAAAGTTAAGAGCAATTTTTGAGTGAGGATTTTGCAATGTACAATCAATAGAACTAGCAAACAAACACGATGTTCGATCAAAGCTGCGAAAATTTGTAAATGCGCTTCCCTACACTATTATTTGAGGCCCTTCAGGGGTCGGTGGTGGTGGGATATCCGGCGGGGTCGAAGGCGGTGGAAGGATCTCAGGTCCAGGTGGTCGCGGAGGGACAACATCCGGAGACTGCGGCGGCACAACCTCAGGCTTGGGCGGCATAGGTATATCAGGCCCGGGCGGCGACAGCGGGGGCTTTGGACCCTCTGGCTTCGGCGTCGGGTTCGGATCATCTGGCACTGGATTAGTCGGAATAGGATCCGCAATTATCTCAGGTGGTACTCCGGGGTCAGTTTCCGCCGGATCTTGGCTCGGACCAACCGGCATCTCTTTGGGAAAAGACGGAGGCTCAGTTCTGGGCACAAAAGGAATCTCCGCTGGAGAAAACAGTGCCACCTGCGAAGACAGGGGTTTTGCTGGCCACGGATTGGGAAGGAAGGAAGGAGCCTTTGAAGAGACGACGACGGACTTTGAGGCTACGATTCGCTTGAGAAAGGAAGAGGAGAAGAATGAAGGAATTGAAGCCATTGTTGCTTTGCGAGCTTGGAACTTGGAAGCCAAGTTTAGTACCAGAAACTCTCTCTCTCTCTATATATATATATATTTATATATGCATGTCGATGCATATACATACATAAGTGTGTGTGTGTAAAGAGTGATCTATATAATTATCGAGTGAGAAGAAGGAGAAAGATAGAAAGGAAAGGGGAAAAAAATTGAAGGGAACACATGCAGGGCAAGAAGAGGGTCCAGCGCAGCAAGAACTTTGGAGCTCCATGCTTCTTTCCTACACGTGGCATACTTGCATGATGTAAGCGTGGAGTTGGTCTTTGATTTTAAATGTAGGATTTATTTCTCATTTGTATAATTTTTTGTTCACTTAAACTAACCGTATTGATACTTACTTCACAATATTTTAGTTTTAAACAATAGTATCATAGGAAAAATATATTATATTTACTATAACTAATCACCCTCCTTAATTTAATTAAATTAGTTAAATAATGAATTTTATATTAAGGAATAAGAGAGTATAATTTCCAGCTTCATTCTTCATATTTTTTCTGTTATATATATATATATATCTTTTTATTGGAGATAATCATATTTGAGATAGTGTCAATTACTAAATGTGGATATATGTTCAAACAGAAATGTGAATATTTACTCCATACATTAGGAAATTGGCCCTGTTTAGATTAATGGTAGAAGTAATTTTCTAACATGAATTACAATTTATAAATAAATATATAAAATAAATTTTATCTTAATTATATGAATGTACTTTTGTAATGTTACTAAGAAAGAAACCACTATATGCAGCTTGTTGGTCATTCTTTGCGTTAACATGGTTGCTGGTGGTGCAATGTAGGGACTGACCCTTTTTTTTTTTTTTGGCAGTTTGGTTCCAAGTTTGTCAAGGCTTTCTTTAAGTTTGTTTTTGTCAATATAATTTTAAATAAGATTTGATATTAATTAATTTCCTTATGATTTGATAAAGCTTTAATCTTTAGTGTTATTATATAATTTTAAAATCCCTTAACATTAGTTTTACCCAATTAATACGTCGAACAATTTTTCTCAATTTACATAAGAATATTTTCATTTTTTTTAACCTCCCTTTAAATTTAATATAATCCGTTAAATTTATCTAAGTTTCCTGATGTCACACTTCTGTCCTTCGCAGCTGACCGGTTTTTCCATTATTTTCAGATTCAGGCGAATGCAGTGAAGTGGCATCATCTGGTTCATTTATAGAATCGAACGGTTGATATTCACAGACTTGGCTCCTGACTTGCACCGGATCCCTATTCTCCGCTCCTTCTCTCTTCTCTGGCTCCCTGCTTGCGAGGGTTTATCACGAGTGAGAGGGTTTTCGCTGCACTTCGCTCACTTCACTCCGATATGGCGTCTTTTATGGCGATTCAACGTGCACGAAGCACAATGCTCTCTTCCTTCCTCAAGGTACGCTATGACATACAACCTTCTTGTTTCATATACAGGAATTGCTATAATCGAATCCTTGGTGGAGCTCTGAGCACTTCCGCCATCCCAAATGAGTATCAGAGAACTCATCCTCATCAACCACCATCCGATCCCAGAGATTTTCGGGATTACAGAGACCCAAACCAGTGGGACTCTCGATGGCAGAGTGGTCCTCAAGGTAGGAGCTCTGAACAATCGAACCCACATGCCCAAAACCAGGGCTACGTTCAACAAGGGAATCCTAACTATCAAGTTAATCGCGTTCAGAATGCTCCGGGTCGATATCCTCCTAGTCAGAGTCAGATTCCTCAGAATAGGGAGTATCCTGATTCAGGGCGGCGATATGCTCCGCAAGGAAACCCTAGTCAATGGAATCCTCCGAATCAGAGCTATCCCCAATATCCAGGGCCTAACCACGTGAGCCCTCAGAACCCTAATTTTCAACCGAACCCTGGACCTAATCGATGGAACAATCAAAACCAGGGATACCCACAAACTGGAAGCCACAACGAGATTAACAGTCGGACCCAAGGTTACCCTCAAAGTGGAAATGTCAGTCAATCGGTTCCTCAATTTCGAAGTCCTAATCAGTTCGGCAATCAAGTTCCTAATCAAGGGCAAACCATTGAAAGCCAACCTCCGTCTTCTCCGCCTCCGTCCTTTATGGATTTGACCCGATTGTGCCAAGAGGGGAAGGTTAAGGAAGCTATTGAAGTGATGGATAAGGGGATGAAAGCTGATGCTAATTGTTTTGATACTCTGTTTGATTTGTGTGGTAAATCAAAATCTCTTGAGGATGCAAAAAAGGTCCATGATTACTTTTTGCAGTCTACATTTAGGAGTGATCTCCAATTGAATAATAAGGTGCTTGAGATGTATGGGAAGTGCAAAAGTATGACTGATGCCCGCAGAGTGTTTGATCACATGGCCAATAAAAATATGGATTCTTGGCACTTGATGATTTATGGGTACGCAAATAATACTATGGGTGATGAGGGCTTGCAGTTGTTTGAGCAGATGAAAGACCAGGGCTTGGAACCTACTTCAGAGACTTTCTTAGCAGTGTTATCAGCTTGTGCTAGTTCAGAAGCTGTGGAGGATGGCTACCTTCATTTTGAATCCATGAAAAGTAAACATGGAATTGAACCAGGGATGGATCATTATATGGGGCTTCTAGATGTTCTAGGTCAATCTGGGTATCTCAAGGAAGCCGAGGAATATATAGAGACGTTGCCATTTGAGCCCACAGTGGCTGTTTGGGAGAGACTGAGGGATTATGCTCGGACACATGGAGATATTGATCTTGAAGACCAAGCTGAGGAGTTGATGGTTAGTTTCGACCCATCAAAGGTTGTAGCCAATAAGATCCCAACTCCACCACCTAAGAAGCGAACTGCGATTAGCATGCTTGATGGAAAGAACAGAATTATTGAGTATAAGAATCCTACACTTTACAAGGATGATGAGAAGCTAAAAGCCTTGAGTGCAATGAAAGAAGCAGGATATGTTCCTGATACAAGGTATGTTCTTCATGACATTGATCAAGAAGCAAAGGAGCAAGCCCTGCTCTACCACAGTGAGCGTCTAGCAATTGCCTATGGTCTTATTAGCACACCTCCAAGAACACCTCTTAGAATTATAAAGAATCTTCGTGTATGTGGTGACTGTCATAATGCCATCAAGATCATGTCCAGGATTGTTGGGAGAGAATTAATTGTCAGAGATAACAAAAGGTTTCATCATTTCAAGGATGGTAAATGCTCATGTGGGGATTACTGGTGAAGGATTTATAACTCCACATTCTACTTTTTATTCCCTTTAATTGCTCAGCTTATCAGATTACTAGAGAAAAAGTACTCGTATGCGAGAGCTTCAGTACTGCTAGAGTCCCAGGGATATGAAATGAATTGTGCTCTGATGTAGAATGTACTTACTTCTTCCTTTGATAATCGCTTTTGTTAAATTTTTTTTATAACTTTTGAGATCTACAATTCCTTTTTACGTCAACTCAGGCATACAATACAACCTCATTGCATCTCTCTATATATAACATCTATAAAATTTAGGCCATTGGAACAGCGTCTTAATTGGTGCCACTTGCACTTTTATGCTTGTTCATATTTTCTCTTAGTTTTTATTATTTAGTCAAGACTTTGTTATCTCAAATAATAGCCAAGAAAGAAATTGAATTGGTCGTGACAGTTAAACTCGGTAATATTTTAGGCTGATGTTTTCTAGAGCTAGAAGCCTGCTGGACCAGAAAAACAATGTTTTATCTTCAACAAAGCCCATAATTAGCAAAGCATATCAAAGAATTTACTGGAAAAAACAAATATTGTTACAACTTCACAATTTAAACAGTTAGTTGAGTAACGCTTTCTGCTGCTTAATTCTGAAAATATATGCCAAAAAAAAAAAAGAACTCTGATCACATGACTCAAATCTAGTACGCACATATTGTTATAAGTAATTATCTTATTTATAAATTACGAACAGTACAGCTTCTTATTTAAAATTTCAAATATTTTAATGGTTATTCTCTCATCTACATCTCATTTGTGCATGTGTCATTATCAATCATCTCACCTTCTCTCTTTCATCAAAACTTCACCAGGTTTTGAATTTTTATTGATTGATTTAATTCATGTGTATCACGAGGTGAGAGTGATTATTGGGAAGTGTATGGCCTTTTGTTCTATATCCTTCTGTGAACAGTGTTCGCATCAATCACTTTATAATAGCTGGTCCACGGTTCTACTTTTATTTTATCATTGATAATTTGGGATCAGATGTTTGTTGAAACTTCTCTTATGGAGTTTTCAGCCTAAACTGTAGTTCTAAGTTGCACAACTTGGTAAAGCCTGCGTACTTCTTTTTCATATTTAAACTTTGAATTGCCTATAATTTGTCACTGACGAATTGAAATGGAATTTCTACTTAGATTGGCATTACCTTGTCAAAACAATATTCATTATGAAAATTCAAGTAATTCTGTGTTCCCTCATATTGTTACTCTTAAAAGAGTGAGCTTTGAAGATAATTTCTGGTACCTGCTGTTATGTCTGCTACACTGTTCAAGGTAAGTTGTATTGCTAGTTTCAAAGGGGTGCTCGTCCGGTGTCAATATATCAGGGATGTGACCAAAATTGAAAGCATTTTAACTTGAACGCGTAGGCTGCTCTACGCCTACATATTCATCTATTTTTTTTCCAACTATAGAATAGTTTCTTTCTTATTTCTTTTATTTTTTTTTAATACTTGACAATTTTGAAATAGTTCCTTTCTCACAGTGACATTTGTGTTGATTTTTCTTTTTTCATATGCAATGGAAGTGTGTCTTGGAATAGGACCATAGGCTATCAACCTAATGCAAGGAAAGCATTCTTTCTCTATTTGCGAATAATTACATCAAAATTTTCACCATAGTGTGGTTGAAGTCTACCTCTTTCCCCACCTCTCCACTGGTGCGTGAGTTCCCATAAAGAGGCAAACAGGTTTAGAATAATTAAACTAAAGAGACTCTTGCGTGAAACTTGTTTGATTCCAGATATGTATGCTTCTTCTCCTTTAACTTGAAGATGCTTCAAACAACCATACCCTTTACTCTTTCTCAAAACTTTTTGAGCAAGGCATATCATATTGGAAATAGAATTCAATTTTCAGATATAATGTGTTATTACTTTTGCTAATCCTTTTATCCGTCTTTTTGTCCTGATTGTGCTTCCATTTATTCTCATTTCTCCATAGTGGATTTATCTGAGATATTAGTTTGCTACTTCTGGTTGTCCAATTTAAGATGTTATACAGACATATGCCATGATTAGTCCTGGCAACAGAGGAGAGCCACTCTTAGATGATTCTGGAAAGCTTATTGGGGTAGATACAGCCTTACATTCCCCCCATCAGGCGCATCCTTGGGCGTTGGATTTTCTATTGCAGTGGATACTGTGAGCTGTTAATTAGCCTTTACATCAATTGCGTCTTTATAAAATTGCTTCTACTACATATATATAAATGTCAATTGATGGTGTTGCTTGCCATGAGTGCATTCATGCTTCAAGTTCTCTTTTGTCTATGTCATGTGAAAGTGGAAAGTTTTGGGATGCACTTGAGATGTTTTATAGTCTTTCTATATGTTAGTTTTGATATTTCTTCATAAATTTTCCAATGATGTTATCACAATAATTGGTTAACTTTAATTTGCCACGGGTAGCTACTACATCCTCTAGATAATGCAGGAAGATAAAGGATTGGATTCCAATGGGTTTCCTCGATAGGGTTGAGTGGGCAATCAAAAAATAGGAGGATCTAGATGTAAACATATGTTGCTTTTCTGGTTCTATTGGGACAATTATTAGGTTTTATTCTTGTTATGGACTGGGATGAAGATATTGGTTTTGTAATTCAAGTGTGGCTTTCATTTTACTTCTTGAACCAACAGCCTGCACATGCAATACTAGTACTTTTCTACTTCGTAAGTACTTTATTTTGGGAATAAAGAAAACTCTGTATAGGTTTTTTTTTTTTTTTGGCCTCCGTTAAGAGAAGTTTAAAACATTGCTAATTGCTTACAGTTGGTGTTTCTGGGAAGGAAAGTGATGCCCACTGTTGGCTAGGAAACCCTTCTGGGGCTTTGGGGAAAAAGGATTTTCAGTAGCCAGCCAAGACGATTTTTCTCATTTGTATTAGTGCATCCACTTTCCTATAAATACTCTGCCATTGAGTTGACTCGGCACATTTGCTTCCATATCAATATTGTATATTTCTTATCTTATATTTTGGCAAAAAAAAAAAAATTTCTTATCTTATCTTATTTTCTATGTTTTATATTATTTCATGTGCAGTTATCATCTCTCTTTTGAAGCGCATGGGGAAGGTACCTTGTGATATATAAGAATTTTGGGGAGTGTCGTTTGCTCAAATAATTTGCCCGAGCAGCAGATCTATTTTATATTCTTCATGCATTGATACAGAGAAAAAGGGTAGCAATTTTTTTTTTTCCAGATACCTATCAAGATTTTTATTTTATTTAGAGGGACATGCACTAATAGCTTACCAATACAAATGAGAATAAATCTTTTTTTTTTGGAGTAAAAACTGGATATCATTAATAAACGTTCAAAACATTACAATACATGCAAATTATGCTCCTCCAACGTCCCTTCATGGAGATCAAAAGGAGGTTGGTCATAATGACAAAAGTTTCCTACCAAACTATAGACCATTTTGGTTTATCTATCCACCACTATGTTGTTCTTCCTCGTAATATGTTGTAACATAACATTGCAATTCTAAGAGGTTACCGGACGAACTTCATCTACAATAATATCCTTGAATGTATGATTGCTGTTACAACCCCAAGATACTAGATAAATAGCCTTAAAGTAATCTGTGCTTACTATGACTTGATTATAACCATGATTATAGTATAATTGTAACCCATGAATGATTCCAATAACTGAGAATAAATCTACAAGCGAGCTTTCATACCACTATGTTATAAGGCTATTGAAAAAGAAATATTAAGATGATATATGGATTCTTCCTTCTCCCATTCAAATGGAGCTAGCCACCTACTCAATGGCAGATGGTGATCTAAGGTTTTTTTTTTTTTAATTATGTCTACCTTTTCTTTTATTCTAACACAAATTTGTGTGTATTTTTTTTTTTAAAAAAAAAAGAATGTGTAACGAAATTCAAGAAGAGATTTTTTTTTGTTGCCAGCATCAAGAAGAGATTTTTACTATTTGTTTTACAGGAGATTTGTCTTTATTTTTATAAATGGAAAACAAAGTATGAGTAACTCATTCTAAAATATAAGCTGTTTAGCAAAGTTGATCAGGACTGAAATGTGTTTCCGACTTTTGAAAATATAAAAGCATTTTGCTAATAAGTCTAAATTTCCACTGTTAATGCTCATATAATTCATTGCAATTATTGATGCCAGAACAATCTCACCCTTTCCTATCTCATCCAATCCGAAGTACACTAATATCAAGACAGCATGTTCAATATCAATAAAATACACATACAACTCAATCACAGAATACATGTATTCACATAAATTTTCATTGAGAAGACAACGGCTTGAACTGTTGCTGTGATTTGTTAGTAAACCAATCTTACCAAGAAGGGTTGGCTCTACCCAGACCAAATGGTTAATCCATCGTAACATGGTGAGTTAATATTTGAATTATTGTTACAAGAGGTGTACACATTTAGTATCTAATAGTGCTTTGAATATCATATGTCTTTTTCAAAAGAATACTTATGCCTAACAAAAAATAATCAAATCGGAGTTGAAGATGAAAAGGTTTTGTTGAATCATTATATTAAATATTTTATTCGGTTCTTCTCTTTTCGAATAACTCCATATTATTTGATACACCTTCCTTGCATGTTGATAAAATTATACAAAAGTTATTCATGGCTCACATAATTGCAATTTGCAAACTTTACATTCAGAAATGGAATGTTTAAAAACAAAATCTGAATTTTGTATTTATATATACTACGTCCGATTCTTAATATAAAAGTCAATTGATTTTTTAGAGAGATTAAAAAAGATAATTAATATACTTATCATTTTTTTGGAAGTTAATTTACCTGACTTATGAAGTGATGTATAATCAAATGCTATACATAAATATTTCCAAATATATGTTATAATTAAATTATTTATTTAATTTTTTTTAATCTTATTGTAAAAGTAATTGAAGAAGAAAAGTTTGGGGGGTAATGAAATATGTTTAACCAAAATTAGGATTTCCAATTGTATCGCCCAACAGCTCAATCATATGTTATGTATGGGACTTGTGACCTATGCCTGCCATACAACATGGTCTCATTCTTCTACTGCTGATGTCACAAGTTGATTATGTCAAAAAGGGTTGTTAGTCATTAAATGTTTTATTAAATTGTTTGTAGCAGCCAACCCATTATTTAAGCTAGATTTAATTGAAATTTTCCCTTTTTTCATTTACAAAACTTATAGTTAAGATCTCATTTTAAGAAATATATGGAAGAAAAAAAAAATTTAACCAATGCAATAAACTTTGGTGCTTATAACTTGTATAAATGTATTATTCTCCAATCAAATTTCTTGATGTGAATTTTTCTTATATTTATCACTACTACTTGTAGACACTTTTAATTTATTTTCAAATGTAAAATTTAGTTGGTCTAATATACTTGTAAAATTTTTTAATCTATAAACTTCAATGTCTAATTTTTCCTTTGTTGCATTGATTTAAGATTTTTTTTAAAATGAAAAAAAATCCTTGGAATCATCATCATTACAAGATATAAAAGTGGAATGTTGAATCATGGACAAATGTTACTGCTGTTTTCAACCTGCTTGCTTTTTTTTTATTCAAAAGAATTTCAAAATCGTCATAGGTTGCATATGAAAAGTGAAAACTTCTATATTCTAATTTAGTTAAACTTTAAAATAATCAAAATAACTTGTCAACGTGTCAATACCAATATGCGTGTGAAAATCACATTTTTGACTAATCATCAACAACCCAGCTATTTTTTTGTTATTCTTCGAACAATATATAGACATATTTAATTAATATTAACATTATCAATAAATATTTAATATTCTACATCCTTAATTTAATATAAGAGCTACTAACTAATTTGGATAAATAACATTAATTATAACAAATATAATGTAATCTCAATATTATATTTTAAATCCAATTCAACTCCAATTAACTATTATATTAGAGACCGAATATCATATTAACTATTATGAAATAATTTATAATAATTTATATATTGTCATAAAAAAGAATAATTTATATATTAGTTATAGGTTAAAGGTGTAAATTTAGCAACAAAGTTATTGGCCATAAGCACTCAGCACAATTAATTTTTGAATAGGCCAAATTTAGACATAATCAATTAATGAGGGTGTAAATTTAGCAACGCCATCAATTTTGCCTTAACTCCGTTAACCAGTTGGCATATTTTACTATTTTTAAGATCTAGAAATTCGTTTTAGGATAATTTATGCAATCAAAACCTTTTTTTTCTTTTGCTTAACTTCTTTCATGAAATTTATTCTAAATAATATTTTCTTTCTAATGGGCATTAAAACTACTTCTTTTTGGTTAATTTACAATAAAATTGCAAAATTCACATGTGCTACAGTACTACTACAATGTTTTTTGATGGATATGCATCAGTCCTTTTGTCATGAATAGTGAAGATTCTTATTCCTTTTTATCCAAACTTCACTGAAAAGCATTCTGACCCCTGATTTTAGTCCTCTCCTAAATCATAAACCTCTTCAGGATCATGGTCAAAACAGCTATCCGGATACCTTTCTAAGGCATCATCTGATCCGTTGGATGAGGATACCGATGAAGGGCTAGATTGGCTGTCTAAGGTAATTTTGCTTCAATCTACAATAATTAAATGATGTCTGTGAGCTGCTTAGTCAATTCTTCTTTGCTTGTAGAAGTGGCTAAGCAAGACTGAATTCTTGACCTCTGATTGAGGAAGACACTGGATTCATGATCCTCAACACATTGGAATTTGGGGTTCTGGATGAACCATTTTTTGATTGCGGGGATTTCTACATTCTTGTTTCCTGTGAATTTTGCCCACCATTTGACAAACGGAATTCTCTGCAAAATTGGGAGGTTATTTTTGAATTTGGAAATCCCATATTTAAGACTCCATTTGAATACTCAGGCTAAAGCAAATTTTGAAAATAAATGTAGATCTGCTAGAAAACGATTTTCACTTAGGTTGACTTGACTAACAAAATAGCCATATTCCATTTTTACATTGGTTGGCAAGATTTCAAAGAAAGGACAAAGAAAAAATCATACCATCTATTGAACCATTATGGAAATTGATATTTAGAGCCAGTTTTAAATATAAAGAGCTATGTATACCTAAATTTTGGATTTTGATACCAGAAGGTACAAAAATAGGCTTTGATATAATCCTAGAATTGTATCACCTAGGACTAAAAGGTTGAGAAAGATTCTTTGCTTTTCAGAGTTCTTGTCCCCAATCACTCAGAGATAAAACTTTTAAAATCTGAAAAGTGGAATATCCATAAACTCGAGGTTCTTCTGGATCTTGAAAATGCATTATTCCTGCAAATTGAGTATTTACAAGAATAAATTCATAGTATTTTTTAGTTTTAATAAGCTAGGTAGGCTTAAAGAAAAACCTTTTTGGAAATATTTTTGATGCCAAAGCATTTAGATTTTTTGTCACAGAAACCAAGTTCTGAATAAAAAAAGATTCATTGCTTTGTTATTTTTTGCCACGAAGGTGGTTTTTGGGGATATGTGAGTCAAGGTTGAGAAGATAAAACTAATTGCTTTGAAATGAATCAACTTTAGTAATCTCTTGGGATTTCTTTTGGATAATTAAGGCAAGAGCCTTATCATTTTGTTTGGCTATATCAACCCATGATTTATTGGGTAATGTATTCAAGGTGGTTTGGTTCTTATGCAAAACTTTGAGAGTTTCAATTAGGAAGGCATAGTCCTTCAGATTCATTAAATTGTGTGGTTTTTTGGGAGCTAATTGCTCTAAATTTTAGGTTGGGTAGATGAATCAATCAGTTGGGTTGAAGGCCTAGATTTTTTTGTGTTGGTTTGGATAGAGGACCCCTTTTGTTGGGTGAAAGACCCAGATTTTTGGGTAGGTGACCTAATTGCCAATGATGCTATACTAGTACGTTTTATGATCTCTTTGAGATCATTTTCACTGAGGGCTATGCTCTTACCTTTATCCTTCTTTTTGGGAGGCATACTTTCATTTCCCCTGCAAAAATTCTTTAATAAGAAAAATGCTCTTACCTTTGAAGAATTCAATTTCAAATATACTCAAAATTGCTTGCCAACGAGCAAAAATTTGTTTTGATGCAAGGTTTTTTACATCTTTTTACAAAACATCTTTTGCAATCAACTCAAATAAAAATTTTTTGATTTAGCAAATTGCTTTGAAATTTGTTTATGCATAAAACTATTGCTAAAATTTCTTTTTTGATGGTGGAATAATTCTGTTGATCTCTATTCCAATGTTTTAAAGTAAATGTAATGCCATGCTTTTTATTGCCAATTTTTTTGTTTAAGAATGCCACAATAACCTATGTCAATGGCATCAGTCTCAACAATTTTGAATGACTGAGGATCAGGAAGATATAGGCATGGGAGATTTTTGACCTAGGACTTAATTTTTTTTTTATGATAGTAATGTGATCATAAGTCTAGGAAGGTGGATTTTTCTTAAGACGCTCATGAAAAGGCTTGATGACATTATTGAGATTGGGAATGAAGCCACTAACATAGTTAAGACATCCTAAAAATTTTAAGAGCTAATTTTTGTCCAAAATTTAATCTGAAATTTTTCAACAAATTGGATGCCCCTATCAATAGGAGTAATGGATCCCTTATAGATATAATGACCAAGAAATCGAATTTTATCTACAACAAACTAATTTTGGATTTAGATACTGCTAAACCTACATGTTTACCAGTACGAATGAAGATCTGCACATATTTAAAATGCTGATTAATTGATTCAGAATATATCAAGACATCATCAGTGTAAAGGATGATGAATTTAAAATAAGGATTAAAAATTTCATTCATAATCCTTTGAAATTCTACTTATACTGTCCGAAGGAAACAATAAAAGCAGTTTTATACTGATCTTTTTCATTGAATTGAATCTACCAGAAACCAGATTTTATGTCAAATTTTGGAAATATTTTTGCCTGGTTGAGGTGATTCAAAAGATCTTTTTCTTTTTGTTTGGAATGGGATAACGGATTCATTGCAAGGCATGGTTTAAAAGCTTGTAGTTTATGACAGGTCTAAAAGTGCCTCTTTCAAGTTCTACATTTTTGTTGATATAAAAAGCAGCACAAGACAAGGACTTTGAGATTTTCATATCAATCCTTTGATAAGGAGGTCATTGATCTCATTTTGGCAAGGTTCCAAGAGTTCCTGATTTATTGGATAGGTCTAGCTTTGGAGGGTATTGACATTTCATTAAAATCATTTTTATAAGGAAAATCAACCACATGTTCTTTCGTTTGTTAAAAAGCATTGGATAAATAAGAGCAAACTGAGTTTTGAATTTCTTCTAAAACATTATGATTTTTTTTTTTTGAATTGGAGGTTTTTGAAGTTGATCTTTAACAAACTTATAAGATACCTCTTATTGCAAGAAATTTAGCCAAATCTCTTTGTACATAATGGCATTGATAAACTTAGTACAAGGAGGATGAGCAAATTTGAAGAAAATTTTCTTCCCCAAAAATTGGGTTTCAATTCCCTCTTTGGATGTGTTATAGGGCATAATTTGGTCAATAAAATGTATCATAAAGTCACATCATTTGATGATACTTTTACCAAAATAAATGGTGTATGAATTTGGAAACCATTATTGTCAACTACAACATTTGATAGCTTATACTAACATATAATGGAGTTGTATTAGGTTCGAAAAGATCTGTTCTAATTTTTTTTAAGATATTTGGTTGAAATTAGACTTTCTTTGATACAACTTAATGCTGCACCAGTGTCAAATAGGGCAATTATTTCTAGAACATATTCATTTTGTACAACTATTTTTATTGAAATATGATGTTTCTGGATCATAATCCTTTGAGTAAAAAATTTTTATGTAAGATTTAAGAATGGATTAGAGACATCTTTTGTGCAATCTTCAATCTTTTCTTTTATCAGAAATTTCTGTATTGCCCATTTGGATTTGACTTATAAAAAGATAATGTAGATCTTGAGTATTTTTTAGACCTTGTATATCTTCTTTTAAGCCATTAATTTCTCTTTGAAGGTATGAAATAGTAACTGATTTTGGATTTTGAAATTTTTTTTCATAATTTTTGTAAAATCATATTTGGTTGTTAATTGACTCTGTTTTAAAAAGGATTTTGGGAAAGATGATTTTGAAGAAGAATAAACTTCTCTAAGTTTGTTGAAATATTTCATGTTGTCATCATTATTTGGAAGAGAATTTATTATTTCAAAAAATAAATCTTCTTCTTGGGTAATAACATTTATTCGAAAATGTTCATTGTCAGCTTGTTCTGTATCAAATGAAGATAAAATATCATCTTGAAGTTGGCTTACTTCGTCATCTAATGATATTTCATATTCTTCTGAAGAAGAATAAAAGTCAATGAGAAGATTATTCAGTCGTTGAAGAATAGGTTCTTCAATATTTAGAGAGCTAATCTTCTTATTGAGTCTACAATATTTTGCTATGTAGCCTTCCTTCCTAAAAGATTTTATCTTTTGGAACAAATAGTCTAGTTTTAAAATCTCTTTTGGGCTTCCTAGGTTGGTTGCTTTTGGGTTTTTTCCAGGGTTGAGATTTCTTGTAATGGGTTTTAGTGGGATACCTTTAATGCTGATCATCATTGATATGATATTTCTTTTTTAGTGTAGACATTTTGCAGGCTGGGAGGCCTAATTGCTCACAGAAAGATCCAAGATATTTTATGTTGAGAGCCTTTTCTTTTCTAAACTGATGTTTGAGCTTATCTTTCTGGCAAAGCTTTAGGGCTGTTTTTTCGAATAATTGCTATTAGTTGACCATAGGTAAGATTTTCATAATGAATCTGGTCATCCCCAGTTTGGCTATGGATTTTTTCTCTGATTTTGTCTCCTAAAGAAGTAGGAAGGCCAGAAAAAAAAAATTTCTTCCACAAAGGATGATTTCCATCTTCTCTGAAAAAAAAAACATAGATTAGGAATGTGTCTTTATATCATCTAAAATCACAAAAGGAATTTACACCTAAGATTGGATAAAAGTTTTGCATATTTGCCTCTTCAAAGAGAAAGATCTCCAATAAAATGCTCTATTATATTAACTATGAGAGAGTTAACAAAAGTAGGCATTGATTCACCATTATGGGTGATCAAAGTTCCATCATGGGAGATTTTTACAGTAGAGAAAATTTGGGTTTTCTGATTATTAGTAAGATGGTAATCCCACCAACCTCTGAGTTGACCAATAAAGCTGGAAATTAATATATGCATAACTTGATCTTAAGACATTTCTTATATGTATGATAGCCATTATTGACCATAGGCATATGCTAGAGAGTTTCCAAAATTTGACTTTCAAATTGACCATCTATGTTCCAAACATAGATATTATTTACATTAAATTGTTTGAGTGTGGAATCTCTTTCTTCTAAAAGCAAATCAGGAGGGGTGGCCTGATGATAATAAAGTTTTGATGATTTTCTCCCATGCATATTATCAACAAAATTAGAAAATAATTTTACAGATCCAAAACATTCTTTACTATTGCTAGTTTGACTATCATTTTTCATAAAATTAATTTCTGATTTACCTCAACGAGAAGATGAAGAAACTGATTGAGGAATACACTAAGGTGTCTTAGCTATTGTGAGTTTCTTTAATTTCTCATTAATTCTTTGTTTGAGAGTTTTGTTTTGAATGGTCTTAAAAATTTGTGGAGGAATGGAATAGTGGTTTAAAAATTGGTGATTTCTTTAAAACAGAAAGAAATTGGGGTACTCCTGATGTTTAAAGAAGAGCTTGAGCATTTTGATAGATGTTCTCCTATGGTTTGAATATAGGAGTTTATATAATTGTTTTGTAAAATGATATTCAAAATATTTTGTGAATCAATTTCTTTTGAAATATCCTTTATTTTAAAAGGAGAAGAAAAAATAGGAGTTTCACTTAGACCTTTTACACCAAAAAGGTGGTAAGATTGTCTTAAAGGAAAATCAGTTTATTTCCATATTTTGTTTGTCACGAAGTATTGATCTCCTTAGAAGTTTTGAAAGGATAGTCCTAAATATTCTATTCTTCAACATAGGCTTTAAACTAGTTAAAGAATGAGATATTTAGTTCAAACCTTTTAAGCATTTCGTAAAACTTTTTCTGAATGGGTTTTCTTTCTTTATTGTCAAATCTTGCAAGAAATTATTCACGTTTTTCTTTGTTCAAACCACAGTAGAAATTCTTTTGCAAAGATCTTTTATTCTAAAAAAATTAACCAAAAAGGAGTAAGAAATGGGGGAAGTTAAGAAAAAAAGGAGTAATTTTGATTAACCTTAGAAGGATAAAATTATTTAGAACAACTTTAATAAAGGAAGTTTACCAAAAAGAAGTAGTTTTGATTACCTAAATAATCCCAAAACGAACCCTTGTATCCTAAAAATAGTCAAATATGCCAATTGATTAACGAAGTTAAAGCAAAATTAATAGTGTTGCTAAATTTGCACATTCTTAATTTATTTTTGCTAATTTACTCAATTCAAAAATTAATTATATTAAATGTTCATGACCAATAACTTTAGTATTAAATTTGTAATTTAGCTTTAGTTACAAGTTGTTGAGATCACCTTTTAAACTTTTGTATATAGAGCCACCTTTTTTTAATAAAAAGAAGAAATAATTTACGTTTACATTCTTTTTGAAAAAGCAGAGTAGTCAAATCTTCAAATTATTTAAGCTAAGAAATCGCGTGAGGCACACCGCACCCGCACCAACTCGGAAAAGGTTGAGAGGGAGAGAGTGAGAAGGAGGAAGCGCCAAAAGAGAAGAGGGTGAGAGAGAGAGAGACAAAAAAGACACAGAAAATGAGAAACGCAAAAGAAAACCAGCTTTCGACCAACACAACCCAACGACAACTTCAACAAAAGTTTTTCCTTTCGCCTAAAAAGGTCTTCTTTTCACCATATTCCTCTCCACAGCGAAAGTTGAAACTCCCCAACACAGAACACAACAAAATTGGACCTTCTTCCTTCTATATCCTCCCAAAATTCTTCTGTCTCTCTCTGTCTCTCTTTCCTTCAGTTTTCAGTACAAGCATGGATACATAGATCTCTCTCTGCCTTGCACGCCAGACTTCATGATGGGGTCCATGAAGATTTCTGGTTCCTTCTGTTTTTGCTGAAAAATGGCTTTTTTACTGTGAATCAAACCTCTTTTTCAGTATACTCTCTCTGTTTCGTCATAGGCTTTTGAAGTTCAAGTGTGCCATAGGCTTCTTACAGAGATGCAATCTAGTGGGTCCGAATCCGCGAGCCCGATTAACCACCGGGTTCAGCTTATGTCATCTACTGATACCAGAGGGAAGCATAGGATACAAGCGGAACTGAAACGACTGGAGCAAGAAGCAAGGTTCTTAGAGGTACTTACTTCATTATCCAATTTTAATGTTCTGTTTATTGATGTGATTGCTGTTCTTTAGTTTGTATCTGTGTGTGATATTCTGTTAACGTTCTCACCATCTGATCGGTTGCGTTTTCTTAGTCTTTTTGTGAAATTGAGGAAATTTAAAATTTTTCTTCATTGTTTTGAAGTTGACTGATTACTCTTTATTAGGGATGGAATTGATCAAGTTGCATATGATGGGTTTAACCTAACAGTTTGGTCTGGAAAAAAAAAATGCTAGTTTGGTACAGATATCTGCAGCTTCAATTTCACCATCGACAGAGCAAATTTTTTAATTTGATCCCTCAAGCAGTAAAATTCTTTTAACGTTGCCTTTCATATTTTTGTCCATAATCAATGCCAAACCTAACGAATTTTAGTCATGGAATGACCTGAGGGTTAAGTTAGTAGCTTTACCCTTAATCTCTAGTCTAACAGTGTACTAGGCTTGGTGTTAATTGTTGGATAGATATGAAATACTATGGCGATGCTGAAGGCATTTTGATGATTGGGGGACTGAATTGAAATAAATAATTTTTGGAGGATGAAATTGAAGTTTAAGTATCCATCAGGAGGGACTAATATAGGGTTGTCCTCATTTATTCTATCTGTTAGCTTCTGTCTTATGCAGTTTATAACTGGGCATTGTTAATGTTTTGTCAGCTGTAACTGCTGACTATGCTTTATGGATTTGGCAAAAGATGATTTGGGGAATTAATATGGAGATGGCTGAGGCCTTGTTTCATTTACTTTGTAGGCATATCATTGTTGTCCATGTAGCTTTGGTAATCATAGTCCCCCCCCCCACTACCGGAAGGTTGTCTATGATTAATAAGATTTGGGTTATTGATTATATTTAGTGAACAAATGAGATATAGCTGGAAATCTTGTATTGCGAAGGTATGAAAAAAGCATTGGAGCAAAGGTCTACAGTATCAGGAGTTTAATAATTGAAGCGAGGCAACTGCACTTTGTACCTTTATTTATTATGCTTTGCCTTAACATCTATCTTCTCAGCAGTTGAGACTTGTGTCTAGGAAAGCTCAATTTCTTGTCAGCAACTCAAGACTCAAGAGAAGTATTTAGCTCTCCCATTCCTTCATATTTAAACAAGAAAAGTGATAAAAAATTTCATGGGCCTCCTGGAAACGTCAGAAATGGCTGCTAGATAAAAATTTTTAAAATTCATCCTCTGTTACAACTACATTAGTTGTTTTGTTTGTATTGACTATATGTGTGTTTGGCCATATTGATGCCATACACAATGCTACTTAGCACACACGATATCTCTTGTAACCCCTTTTCCAACTGTGATCCATGTGCTATTAATGATTATTTAATCTTACATAGGTCCCTTAAGCTGATTGGTGGGATTATATATTTGCTTCCGCGATGATTCCACCAATCAACTTGTAATTTATATCTATAATGTATTTATGGTAATTATGATGATGTAAACTTTAAAACAAAAATGGAGGCAATAATCAACTAGGTGATTATAATATTGAACAAAGATCATAATTTTGTTGGGAAATCAGGCTTCCTAGAAGTCTGAATGCAATGAAGGTTTTAGAACTATGGAATTGATACATGCTTATAACTATCTAAAACAGAACCCTTCCTAGGTGCAGTCATCATTATACACAGATGGAGTTGTGGCTTGGCGTACAATTTTACTGCTGGGACTGAGATACTGACTAGGGAGTTTAGTTTATTTATTGAGTTACGTAGAGGAGGGTCAAGTGTTTTTTTGGGTAGTGGTGGGGAAGTGGTATTTATGTTTGCTTCTTCCAGAAAAAAAAGTTATATCTAGCCTTACACTTTTTAAAATAGGTTATCTTTTATAAGTCTTACACTTTACAGCTACTCTAGTCCTTAGGCTCAATCAGTTTTTTTTTTTTATCTCCTTTGGCCATCTAGTATCTAGCTCTTTTTCTGAACCCTATTACCAAATGTCCGAGTAATCAATTAATACAGATTGAGCATTTGTGGGACCCTTCGGGCGGCAAGCTCTCCTAACAAGTTTTAATGTTATTACATCCAAGGTTGGAATCCGAGACCCTTCATATGTTGGTTGAACGCCCTTATCAATCCAACCAAGCACTTATTGGTTTAGGCTCAATCAGTTATGTACTACTTTGTGTTATTTGTTCTTTTTATGTTTCAATTCTGTTTAACACTTAACAGTTGTTAGCATAAACTGAACTTTTTCTTTGGAAGATTCTATTGGAGAGCTTGATGACTCAAGGTGTTGAGCTTCCTTAGAATTAGATGCGCCTCAAAATTTTCACCTTATTGTTGTTGTTTTATCATTCAACCCGTGAGTTAGAAATTGAGCATATATATCATCAAAAATATTGTTGCTTATTTAGAAATTGAGCATTGGCTACTTAGTATTCAAGGAAGTGGCAAAATTCCCTGTGAATTGTATTTTTCTTAGACGGAATAAAGAACAAAACAATATATATTTCAGTTGCCATTTGCCAACCTCATTTGGAACATTTTGTTACCTATCATTTACTAACTTATACTGCTTGTTTTGATGATAGATATGCTAGGAATAGTGAAGTTCTTTGAGTCTTTTCCTAGCCTAGCATCTTAAGCTTTTGGGATTGTTAGTCTACTTGATCCTGTCAAAAAAGCAACGGTTCCAAAAGCTTAGACTTCATTTTACCCTTGTGGGGAGGATGGTTATTTAGTGGACAAAAATCAGGTGTTTCCTTGGGAAGCATTTTCTCAACTATTTCTTGGCGCCAAAAGTAAGCAGTTAGAAGGAAAATGAAAAAAACTGATGATGCAAATTTATGGACTTGTGAGTTTATTCACAAAATAAGCAGGAAATAAATTCATTTTGTTTCCAATTCTTTTCTACTGAGAAACAATTAATAGTATTCTTTCTAACAGTCTATCCCATTCCTTGACTACTACCGTGATCTTTTCTGATCCATTTTGTTTGATTAGTTTGAACACTGTTCCTTCGTATGTACTCAAACTTGTCCATTACACCGTCAGATGCCAGTATCTTATCTTATCTGGTTTTGTTTGCCATTCTTTTTAACTGTGAATTCTGCACCTAGCTGAGTCAGTTCCATTCATCATGATGGTCATGTTTTATGTTCCTCTCTGAACGTCCGCATTGAAAGTGCTGACTGTATTGCTCGCTTTGAAGCGGGTAGGAGAATATTTATGTTGTATGGCAATGTTCCAAAATTTCTAATAGAAAGCAGTTGTTTCCTGTGGCAGTCATAACTCTCTTGGCCTTCACTGAACATTGGAAAGTTTTATGAAACACCCCCCCCAAAAAAAAAAAAAAGCCTTTTAAATGATATCAGATGTGGTCATCATCATAAATGAAATCTTTTTGAAGAATACTTGTATTAAAGGAATGAGTTTCTGAATAACAAAAAAATTTGCTTTGTATGCTTGGTCAGGACAACGGACAAGGTGATTGCCAAATTGCTTTCTCGGACTCCATTGTTTGTCGTTTCCATAATCCTTCACTTGGTTTTAAATTCCTTCTTTCCCTCCTCTGTTGCATTTTCTTCTGTTGCTTTTTGGTCTTTTTGTGTGTGATTTTCGAACTCTCTGCCTAGTGTTACCTGAAATTCAATACATCTAGGCCACCATTTTGTGTGCTTTTCATGAGTTATAATGGTTCTCAGTCTCTTCATTTGGTGTTTTTGTGAGTTTTTAATCACTACAAATTGAATGCAGGAAGAGCTTGATCAGCTTGAGAAGATGGGCAAGGCATCTACCTCATGCAAAGAGTAAGCTTGCAAGCAAACAACAACCTATCTGGGCTAAATAGCAATTGGGTCCCTACATTGTTAGGTTTATTTTGTTTTAGTTCTTAGAAATTCGTAAGTACACAAATTAATCCCTGAAAATAAAACCAATTTGTGCTTTGGTCTTTTTGTCTGTCAAATGGTCATGGTTTCATGGACATCTAAGAGGGCCTAATATGCAACTAGTTTTTAACTTGCAGATGCCATATTGTTGGTTTAGGATGTGTTGTGTCTAAGAATTGCAAATCTGATGCTTATTTGTGATTTTAATATGTTCCATTTGGTGCTTTCTTTTGCCAGAATGTTGACTACTGTGGAAAAAAGACCTGATCCCTTACTCCCAGTGTAAAGTCTCTTCTCTTGACTTCCTGATCACATGTTATTTATTTATTTTTTATATTAATATCTGATTCAGTTATATTCAAGTATGCCGGACCCAACTGGGGGTATCTCTCTCAAAAGTGCTTTTTTTTTTTTTGCCTTCAAACAAGACTTGAACTCAAGACCTCCTTAATCATGTTATATTTTATCTTTTTTCTCAAAAGCTTATAATTTTTCCTTGTATAACAGGACAATGGGCCCCATCAATCCCTTATGGGATCGATGGTTTGAAGGCCCTCAAGATTCTAAAGGTTGCAGATGCTGGATTCTCTGAAGATCATTGATGATTGCGACCATTATAGTCTGTTTGACATTGGCTTCAACCAGTAGATTGCTGCAGCTTTACATTCTTTTTCCTTTTTTTATGTTTTACCTTTGCTTTTACCCCCAGATTGGCCTGGAAATTCTGACAGTTTTGAAACAATTTTGTTTTTCGGATAAGTGTTCATGGAATGCTTCCCTGTGCAGATGACAATTAAAGCGATCATAGTAGTTTTGATGTTTGAGAGGCAAGCCGAATTATGCAAGGGATGGTCATACACTGACGCTTAATTACGTTTTTTTTATAATGTTAGTGTAAGGGATACTTGGGTGCTAAGGATGAAATAAAAACAAAAATTAAATAGTTCTAAAGATGTAAAATAGTCTATATGTTTGAACTTAAAGAAAATATTAAAATAGATGGGACGAGGAGAGATTTCAATTCCCCCATTCAAAAAAGCCCTCTTAAAAAAAGAGGCAATACATTTGGTAAATGATATTCTCCATCGCAGGCGAATAAATGGTACACAACTGAAATAAACAATCTACAAATTTGCATGACCTTGCCGTTCAATGTTTACTTCAACGTATAAATGATACACAGAATTTGGTCACTCATCAGAATCATGAGTACTTGAAAACTGAAAGCTCAGCCTGCCTAGTTTAATCATGAAGGAGCTTTGCCGGTGACCCGGCTGGCAATCCACCCAAGGCCGTCATACAGCCCATCTCCAGTAAGGGCACTGCAGGCTTGTATGTGCCAATCATGATTCTTGATGCTGTGTAGAGATAGGGCATCAGTGATCTCAGCAGGGGTCATAGCATCCTTGAGATCTTGTTTGTTTGCAAATACTAGAATAACAGACTGCTGCAACTCTTCATGCCCCAGCAACCTGAAAAGTTCATCTTTCATGATGGAGATCCTGGCTCTATCACTGCTGTCTATCACCACAATTACAGCATGAGTTCCACGATAATATGTCGCCCATGATGTCCGCAATCTTTCTTGCCCACCGAGATCCCAGACCTGTAACAGATTCCACATTCAATTGAGTAATATATCGGCGAACGCAAAGACTGAAGACATGAATAGCATGAAGGACCAAAAAAATAAAGAATCCCTTTGTGCAACTTGACTCAAACTTCAAATGTCAACATTTTTATCTAAATCCCTAGTGGTGCTAATTTTCATCAGCTAGAAGAGACCACCTTATGTAAAAACATTAGATTTGTCATCATTCAGTGGCAAACAACAACTTTTAGGCATTTCACCCCTTCTACTCCAGTCCCTCAAACCTTGACTCTGAAAACGATGAGAGAGTCTTCATAGTCTAATTTAAGACCGCTTCAGAGATGTTTGTTCATTCAGCAACGGGTGACTTTTGCACTGTGTGAAATGGCCAATTTTTTGGCCACGAAATATGGTGTCATTTGAGGCCATCTCAGAGCAAGATTTAGCCACAAAATTACTTCCTATGATTTGATATACATTAGCTGCCAAAAATGATCAAGATTGTGAAGCTTAAAAATTAAACAGTTAAAAATGGGAGCCTTTCAATCAGAATTTTAGTCAAGCCCTTGTTCTAACAAGATTTAGCCAGACTTCTGTCATTCAATATCATAATCTCTCAAAAACTTGTCAAAAACAATCACGGTTACAAATCTTTCAGAATCTTTAATCAGAGTGACAAAGGCAGATTGTAAGCAATGAAATAAGGTCGTTTCAGGCCATTTGTGATCATGATTTAGCCAGACTTATTTTGTATGATCTACATTAGCCCTGAAACCCAGTCACTTGAGGCTGCTTAGGGTCAAGATTTTGCCCAAGATTAACTCCAATGGTTCAAACTACATTAATGGGGAAACGACTGTTTTAAAGTTTTCAAAATCATACACAGCTTGTTTTTTGGCTGTTAATGGTGGAAATTTGCCATTGATGACCAAAAGCAAGAGCATTCATATGTACAATGAAGCTGGAAGCTGGAAGCTGGGGAGATGGGGACAGAAATGGGCTTCTATTATTGCCATGTGGAAAGGTTCCATGAATCATTTGGATAACTTTTTTGACAGACGTGCTAGGTGGAACCAGAGTGAAGGTCTAGAGGGTCCAACAGTTGAGATGAGTAAACCGCACAAGCCCCGTTGGAAGGATTTATGTGCATTTTGCCCAATAGGGCAAAAAAAAAAACAAAAAAAAGAGCTAACTAATGTCGTGCAATAAAGAGATTGAAAAAAACCCCTCCTGAACCTGGAGCAGAAGCATAGGTGTAAGAGATGTTGTCAAATCCTAGACTGACTGCGATTAATCAGTAAGCAGGGCTAAGTTAATGTACAGGATTTATCAGCTATTCATTTCAATGGTTTTGGGCAGGAAAAAAAACATAAAGTTCTCCCGCAGCGAGCAGTATTTCCAGGATCGTGCATAATAAAAGAGTATTAGTTGGAAGCTCCTCAAATCACATCTTTGGGAGAAAATTATAGTAACGTCTTATGGGTTTACCATCTGTGTGTGTGTTGTTGTTGTTTTTTTTTTTGGGGCACATGAGTCCCGTAGTTGATTTACAAAGGAAACAAAAAGTTCTTTAGAGGCAAATCTAATTCTTTGGTTTGGAATGAGCACTTGTGCACCATTAGCTCTTTCTTTGCTGCTTCCACTTGTTTTGGTTAATCTCGTAAACAAGATTCAAATTTTGTCCACTATGTGTTTTAGTTAATCATTGCCCTTTACCTTATTTCACTCGCCAATTATAAAGAGTGTAGGAAAACACAACTACCAATGTCAATTAACATCACAAACCAATAAAGCGAGATCAAGATATTAAAAATCATTCCGGGTACGTTTAACAAACCTCGAATCTTATATTCTTGTAGACGAGTTCTTCCACGTTGCTCCCTACGGTAGGGTTCGTCGTGACGACCTCCCCCAAATGTAATTTATAAAGGGTTGTGGTCTTTCCAGCATTATCCAACCCAACAACCACAATCTTGTACTCCTGGGCAGGGAATAACATGAACCAAAACTTGGATATCAATGCCCCCATCCTGGTTCACCTGGAACAGCATCAAAAGATTAATCCACAAAACACACTTATTAGGGCCAAATAGATCAACTACCACCTAATTTCAACCCCAAATAAAAGAAATAAAAATTGCGGGGTTTCAACGTCAAATTTTAGGATCGATAATATCGCTTGCATGAAAGTGACCCCAAAAAAAAAATATATTGAACCTGGGAAGATTACGAAAATATAGAGCTTTTTGTGTATATGCAAAATTTAAGACGGTGCGGTTTCGAATTATAGAAAACCCAATAAAGACAAATAAAGTTTTCGCTCAAAACGATATGAGATCCATATAATTGTATCAGTAATATATGAAAGACGAAAAGAGATCAAAAGGTAGCAACCTGTGATCGAAGGAGGCTGGAGCAATAAGATTGCCGAGAGGCCAAACAACGGCGCCGGCTTTGACGGGGATACGATTTGGAGATGAAGGGTGATGGCGTCCGAATAAGATACAGGGATCGTCCTAGATTGTGCTTTTGGGAGACTGTGTATAGATTTTGCAGAATGAGTCCAGAGTTTGAATCTTTATGTTTTTGGGAAAGAGAAGAAAAGGACCGGCATTTGCATTGGTTTCTCAAAAGAAAATTAAATTTATTAATTAATTTTAAAATAAGCATTATCCTTCTCTCATACTTGGGCCTAAGGTTGCTAAGTAGGTCCGGAAAGCAGCCCGGATTCGGTCTCGCCCGAAGAGGAATCCGGTCCGAAAAAGTTGACCTAGTCATAAACTGGACTGGACCTGGTTTGACCCGATCACTGGGTTGGGCTGGACTTCGGGCCTGGTAATTGGACTATATGGTCTAGTCTAGCCTGATGGTAATATATTAATTTTAATTTTTTTATTATCTATATTAATTTTTTAATATAATTTTATTTGTTTTTTTAATTCTTTTCAATTTGTTTATTTTATTTTTCAATCACTTTTGCCTTTTTTTTATATTTTTTCATGAGTTTTTTGAAAGAGAGAGAAAGACCATGGGACCGGTCCAATAACCTGATGGACCGAGTCCAACCCAGTCCTGGTATCAGGTTGGACCGGACCGATCCACGGATTAAAAAGTCAAGTCTAGCTTTTTTTGGACCAGACATCGAGTTGATACTTAATACGGTCCAACCCGATCTTTGTGCAACCCTACATTAGGCAATAGAATAGAACAGAGGTATTCCAAAAATGCATTTTGATGTATGTTAAAAAAGTCCTATGTGATTTGCTTTTTTATTTTTACCATCAATTAAATAAATTAATTCGGTTGATTATGTTTTTTTTCGTTTCATTCTTCTATCTATTCTCTCTCTCTTACTTATTATCTTTATAAATAAGATTATACTTTGAAAAATTACATATATAACACAGTTATTACTTTTAATTAATTTTACCCAACAATTCAATATGTATAATTTAATAATTGTTACTTCTAAAAAATCAGACGAGGGAGTACTAGATAATTAGATTACATGTCGGATGACAACTTGAAACAATAGATATTTTTGCCTAATAGGGATTAATCCAAGTTAAAACAATAGATCTGGGTGTTTATTTCAGCCTAAACAAACTCCTTTTCCCTATTTAGTATTCACCAAAAATCCCTTTTTTTTTGGGTTTGCCTTCGAGAATGAAATACAAGAACTTGGTCAAAAATATATTTCGTCCATTCATAATGTCAATTCAAAATGGATTACTTCGCATTTAAATAATTAAATTGTCCATTTTCATAAGTGCCCAGATTCAATGTGGCCATTTGAATATGTGTATGCTTATTACTTAAGTCTAATCTGCCTCCAAAGCATAACCTGAAGTCATTAAATTAGTATTGAATTTGTTGATTGAGCCATTTACTTAAACTTGGCTTTTAGTAAATCTGGTGACTTTTTTTATTGTTAATTTTTTTTGAACATGGAAACTAAATATCATGTTTTCTTCTTCTTCTTCTTCTTGTTCCTCCTCCTTTCTCCCACTCCACTCATTTTTTCCATGAGAATTTAGAGGTAAGAAAATGAGCTAATCCTCTAAGACAGGTTGATAAGCCGGGTTATAGGTTGGCCCGCCAACTTATTTTATTAAGCCATTTGATTGGTTTGGAAAAAGCCAACCAAAATATAAGAAATTATGGCCTAATCTCACTGTATTAATTAACTATTTATTTAGGGTTAAATATATTTTTAGTCCCTATCGTTTACCCTGATTTGGTTTTTAGTCCCTAAAGTTTAAAAGTTACAATTTTGATTCCTTAAGTTTACTCTATTTAAAACTATTAGTCCCTATAGTTTTAGAAGGATCTACATCTAATGTTAATACTGTTAATTTTGCTTATGTGTCACTAATTTTCTTAATTATAATGAAATTTCTTAATAACTGGATACTATAACATGAAAAAAATTGTTGGATGACTTATCCTTGTAGTTTTAGGGACTTAAATGCTTGATTGAGTTAATTAACATAGTTAAATTTAGGGATCAAAATAAAAATTCGTTCAAAGTATAAGGATTAAAACCAAAATTCATTCAAAGTATATAGATCAAAAATAAAATTGGTCAAAAGTACAGGGACCTTTTGAAATTATAGGGACTAACAATTTTAGACAAAGTAAATTTGAGGGATCAAAACCATCACTTTTAAACTTCAGACACCAAAACTCAAATTAAGGTAAACTATATGGAATTAAAAGTATAGTTAACCCATTTATTTATTTTCTCTCTCACGCTCAGGTTCTTTTTATATATAAGGTGTTTTTCAAGAATAAGTTGCACTTTTTACAAATACACACATATGTCTGTGTATATGTATCACCTTTGACTAATTTTTTATTAGTACAACTTTATTTGTATCTTATAAAAAGGATAAAGAAGTATTCACTATACTAGTTGGTTTTTTTTTTTTTAAGAATTAGGTGTGGTTTAAAGAATTTCCACCAGTTAGAGCAAGAATGCATGTAAGCTTAGGAGTAGGGTGGGATATACAAGTTGAGCTAGTGGGTGGGATAACTCATTTTCTTGTGGGTTAGGTGAGAAAATATGTTACCAAATTAAAATGGGATTCTTAAGCCCAACCCATATTAGTGGGTTGACCTGTATAGCCCATTTCTTTCATTACAATTTACTTTACCTAAACCAAAAAAATTGTGTTAAAGTAACTTATGCGCTTGTTTGGACTAATATTATAAGCTAATTTTTGAACTTCATTTATAATTTATAAAATAAGTATTTAAAAGAAATTTTATCTCGATTTACATAAATATATTTTTACAACACGATCCCAAAAAAGCCCTATGTTTTTTTTAAAAAAAATTAAGAATCATCTAGGGAGTCAAGCTACCTAATAATGAAGTGACATTGACATAGCAAAGTTTAAATATATATTAAAAGAGGTGTTCACATTTATTATTCAACAATATCTTAAATAAAATTGTTTCTATTGATAAGATACTTGTGCTTAATAAGTAAAAAAATTAAAAATATTTTTGAAAAAAATTCACATTTAAGATTCAACAAAGCATCGAACAACATGTAATATTTCTTATAAATAGGACAACTACAATATGTTTTTTATGCATGGAACTTTAGGAGAATTAATGTGTTCTCATGCTTAACAATCCATCAATGAAAAATACTTATACATTTCATTAATGTCATATCTTCTGAATTCAATCATGAATCATTCAATATTTAAATGATCCAAAGTATTGTGTTTTCATTGAAAAAAGTTCAGCTGATGTAGCATTATAAAGCATGTAAATATTTTTTGCAATGTAATTACTAAAACATCTTGCAAGTGAATAACATGTAAACTATTGTTATTTCTTATATTTGCAGTGTATACTATCTCTTTTCGACGTTTTTAGTATTTAAATAGTTAAATGGATTATATTCTCGCTGTAATTTTAGTAACATGGAATATACTCTTTTGATTTACCAAAAAAAGAAAAAACTGGCATAAGCCTCCAACGTTGCAGTCTGGTCCCCATTGAAGCAATCATAACCCGTTTAGCCGTTTTCCAAACAGGCGGCCCTTGTCTTGTCCTCGTGCCTTCACTATCCCCCCCAACCAGGGCGACATCTTCGAAGCTCCAATCTCACTTCACGCTTTGATTCACACTTCCTCCTCCTTCGTTCTCTCCGCCCCCGCCTCCCTGTGCTTCTTTCATTCCCCATCTCAAAGACCTCTTCTTTACCAATTTGTATTCAAAATCTCAACTCTCTCGTCTCTTCCTAGCACCATGGCTCAGTCCCTTCACCTCTTCACTCTCCCATCTACTCGGACCCTGAATTGCAGTGCCTTTCCCAACAACACTTGCCACTCAATTTCGAAACTTTCATTGTCCAGGAGCTTGAATTCTCGGTTTCCGGTGACCTTCACCTCGAATCTATCCGTTCGGGCCTCGTCGGGTTCGGATCTCGATTCTTCGCTGTCGTCTTCCCAGGCGTTGTTGTCTGACAATGGAGCCGGGGCTGGGTTTGTGGTCAGTCCGGCTCAGGGGTTGGTATCCGATTTGAGCTCGATTGAGGTCGATGCGGTGACTGAGACTGAGCTTAAGGAGAATGGGTTTCGCAGCACGAGGAGGACCAAGCTTATCTGCACCATTGGGCCGGCTACGTGTGGGTTCGAGCAACTTGAGGCTCTGGCAGTGGGAGGGATGAATGTGGCGCGAATCAACATGTGTCATGGTACGCGGGAGTGGCATAAAATGGTGATTGATCGTGTGCGTAGGCTCAATGATGAGAAGGGTTTTGCTGTGGCTATTATGATGGACACAGAGGGTAGTGAGATCCATATGGGTGATCTTGGTGGTGCTTCCTCAGCCAAAGCCGAGGTGGTTTTAGTTCGAAATTCTATTATTTCCCTGGGTCCTTAAATCCTGATTGAATGCTTTTTGTTTGCTATTTGTTCTATCTATGGCGCTTCCAAATTTTCTGATTCGCATGCGTTGGACCTATTTGGTTTCGAAGTTAAAAAAGATATAATGTTCTAAGCTGTAGCACTGCACTGTTTATTGTTTTTGGTTTTTGTACTGAGTACTTTGTTATGGCGGGTGATAATGCAGACAAGAAAGTATAATGTAAGCCATTTTGCATCTGGCATGTAACCAGGGACTTTTCACTTAGTGTTTAGGTTTGTCTTCAAGAAAGCCATTTTGCATCTGGCATGCTATTTGAGACATTGAAGGATTATTTTTTTTGTCATTTAAGATATTATTTCAGTGGAAGCTTTCACATTGCATGAGAGTTATGTTTATGGGTTTCTTTGAAATTGTCTGTTCTTATGGTGCACATCTCTTTATCATTTGCCTCCAATAAATAATCTGCTTGCTCCTTATTGTCTATTGGTTGACCTCCCTCATTATCGGAACTCAGATTATTTCTGCTATTGTGCCCACTACCGAAAACAGAAGGCACTGGTTCCAAACTAGATTTGAAACCCTTGTCGCGATCTCTCCCACCTCCTCCATGACCCTCACCATCACCTCATCCCCCGCTATCCAGTTTCCTCATCGCTAAAGCTTCCTATAATTCTATATTGAATCCATCTGATGTGGAGCATGTGTATTCATTTTGTTTCTTTTTGTTTTTGTGATCTCATTTGAAATTCTGATCATATGCAATGGTCAAAATAAGGGGAGTATATGCTTAAATTCATTTAATCATGCTGATTGATTAGAAAAATCGAAAGAAAATTTGACAGTGATTTGGGGTTGTACATTTAACATTGTTGTTTGATTAATTTATGAGCTTGTACGTTTTTTTGTTATGAATTTGTGAGCTGGTTTTAACATATTAATTTTGCCATTGTGAAGCTCATTGTGGTTCAATAATCTTGTGCAGGATGGTGACATTTGGACTTTCAGCGTTAGAGCCTTTGACTCAGCTCTTCCTGAACACACCATCAATGTAAATTATGAAGGTTTTGCTGAAGGTGAATCTTGATGAAACATTTAGCCTTTTCTTTAGTCATAATGTTGCTAGTTTTCTTGCTAACTTCGTATTATATTGTTAAATTGCTTTGAATCATGATCTGATATGCCACAGACGTCAGAGTGGGTGATGAACTCCTAGTAGATGGAGGAATGGTTAGGTTTGAAGTAATTGAAAAGATTGGTCCAGATGTTAAGTGTATTTGTACTGATCCTGGATTGATGCTGCCAAGGGCCAATCTGACATTTTGGAGAAATGGGAGTCTAGTCAGAGAGAGGAATGCCATGCTCCCCACTATTTCTTCAAAGGTTGGCAATTCTTTTTTGTTCTTCCCTGTGCAAATTTTATTTTGCTTCATTTAAATGTTATTTTTTTGTGGTCAAATATGTGGAGAGATTTAATTTATGTTTGTTATGAAATTTTTTAGTCAACATGTCTTTAGCAAAGAGCTGAAGCTCATTAATTTGTGATATTATCCAAGATAGTGCTGCTAAGTTCTAGAACGTAGGGGCAAGCCTGAGAAGAGTGTATTATGAGATGATTTTTATTTGGAAACTTCTTGCATATGAAGAATGAAACAAAAGAATTTATTTTTATCGATTTCAAAATATGAAGGAAGGAAGAAAACTCTTCAGATGAAATATATCATGATAATGAGTTACATAGTTCTGGATGCCAAGAGAGGTATTAAAGATTTTTTATGACTAGTTAAAGGTCTACAAATTACATTCACTATCTAATTAGCATTTCATCTAGCATTTTCTCTGTATATCTGATACTCCCCTTCAAGTTGGAGTATGTTAATAACACGCGCTAAGTGGGAAACTGCCAGTCAGCAGTGTTTGAAGCTATTTAAAGTGAAGTTAGCCAAATACGAACTAGGCATGGCGACCATAATTGTGGCACAATCACAGTAAGACACTGATGGGAAATATTAGGACTTCAACCATTGAGTATCCAATATCATGTAAAATATGGAGAGAGAAGAAGCCATAAAACCCTTTGTATGAAATGCAGTCTTAAGTTTGAGCTAGATGGAATTTTGTATATATTAATCAATCTAAAAGACAAGGGGCTAAAGGCTTGCTATCACTAATTTTACTTGCTATAACACATTACTATTTCTCATCAAGCATCCAATTTGTACCTTGGGCAAACATTTTGACAACTATCTAACCTTCATTTAAATGTATAGAAAAGTCACTTCTAGGAGATGGAAGCTTACATATTTTAAGACATGTGGTTAATCATTAATCCATCAAAGTGGAGCTGGATGAATGTATGATGTAGTCAATTAATATTCTTTTATGCATGTTTTGGGGTCCTTGTCCTTGAATGGATTTTGTTTGGACTTTGGATTATTGGTAATCCGGTGCACTATTTACCTTTTTTTTGGACAATTATCTACCTTAGTTGATTTACCTTCTCATTTATCTGATTCCCAAACTGTTTTCCATACCCAGGATTGGCTGGACATTGATTTTGGTATTGCGGAGGGTGTTGATTTCATTGCTATATCATTTGTCAAGTCTGCTGAAGTTATTAATCATCTTAAAAGCTATATGGCTGCACGATCTCATGACAGGTATGTATTGTGGAAAGTTTATATTATCATATATTTTTAGTGGTATAATCTGTTTATTATTGATTACTTTACTACCTACTTTTTGTTTACCCTCTTTGGTATGAGTCTCATAACTGGATCAAGTTTTGATATATTTAGGTGACAACGCTGACATGTGACAGATTAATTTTATTTTATTTTTTAATATACTTTTTTGCTAAGAACTGTAACCCTGGTCAGATAGACTCACAGAATCTGAAGCAAAAGAAACCGGCATTGATTTCATCTGATCTGTCACTGGACCAACAAAACATGGACATATTTCATGCTCAGCTCAATTGTATTGAATACCAAGTTCCCCATTTATGGTTTTTTTTCTTTAAGGAAACAGTTACAGGAAAACATTTTCCCCGTGGTAGAATATTTACGGCACAATGATTCAATTAGAGTAGTTATCCTGTTGATTTGTTAGTAAGAGCATAAAGAACAGATGTCAGATACTTGGTAGGAAACCTTTTGGGATATAGTCCTACATCCTGCCAATGTAATTAATTCCAGCGCTATGAAATATGTAAGAAAGTTATATTGCAAATTACCAGTAGGAAAGGGAACTTTCATGTTTGATGATCCAGTACTACAATCTTAATAATTTGCCATTGCTCTTTGATGAGATTAACAAAACTACTTTGGAGGTTATAAGTTGTGCTGCAACAAATATTTGCTATTCCTGAGATTAAGAACAAATTAACAACTAAAACGAAGGCATCCAGAACGGTTGAAGTTTAATGCTAGTATGCTTTATAAGGTGATCTCATGTAATGATAACTTGAATACACTGAAATTAATCATGCCATCTGAGCACATTGTGACCAAAATCTTCTTTAGGAACCAATCTGTTCCTGATGCCAGACATATGGAACAATTAATTATTTTAGACAGCCCTTAATTTGTCAAGGAGGAGCCTTTTTCCTTTGAAATGGAAATCATTTTGCTTCTACTTATGATAGCTGAATTACTATTTCTTCTTCTGCTGTTGGTCATGCAGTGACTGTAGTTGTTGTAAAAGTTTGAATTGGCTGAGTTGAAACTTGACACCATTGATTTATTACTACTTTGAACGTTAGGTTCATTAAATTATTAGCTTTTGCTAATCTTGGCCATGTTATTGCATGTGGTAATGTAGTGATATTGCTGTCATTGCCAAGATAGAAAGTATTGACTCATTGAAGAACTTGGAGGAGATTATTCAAGCATCAGATGGGGCTATGGTGGCAAGAGGAGATTTGGGCGCACAGATACCTTTGGAACAGGTTCCATCTGCCCAGCAGAGAATTGTTCAAGTTTGCAGGCAGCTGAATAAACCGGTCATTGTTGCCTCTCAGCTGCTTGAGTCCATGATTGAATACCCTACACCTACGAGAGCTGAAGTAGCTGATGTTTCTGAAGCAGTCAGGCAGAGAGCTGATGCTTTAATGCTTTCCGGTGAATCTGCCATGGGCCAATACCCTGAGAAGGCCCTAACTGTTTTAAGGAGCGTCAGTTTGAGGATTGAGAGGTGGTGGAGGGAACAAAAACGTCACGAAGCTATGAGACTTCCATCAATTGGGAATTCTTTTTCAGAAAATATATCTGAAGAGATCTGTATTGCTGCTGCTAAAATGGGTAAGCAGCTCTCATGTCTACACTTTTTTGCTTGCTTTGGTTAATTTTCTATTCCATTCACAAATTGGTTGTATGCAAATATTTCATTCTCAGTGTCAAGTTAAGAAACTTCTGTTGGCTTCTGTATATATTTCTTGTTGATATTTATGTGCTAAAGCATAGTTATATATTGATATCCTAAATTTTATTGCCAATCTAGAGATTTGATGATTATCATGGCAGTAGCCAGTAAAGCCTTAGACCAACTGAAGTTTACTTGTCATTTATGATTTAGGGAGCTTGTGCGGTGGAATTTAAAGTTTTTTATTCTCATACTTTATTCTGTCCAGTGTCTCGTCGATTACTAAGCATGACCATCAATGTATTCCGGTGAATTTTTTTTTTCCTGGTTTTTTTTTTTGTGGGGAGGGAATTGTAAATGTGTTCAACAACCCTATGAAGTGATGAAATGTTCCAAGAATGAGGATTGCCATGTTCATGTGTTTATTTAATGTAGACTTTCCACTCATACTTCAAAGTTTTCGTTTTGTGAAACACTAAGTAATTGTTAAGGCTCCAGTTAGACACCGGCTTCAATAATTTTCAATGTTTCAGGATTGGAGGAACCTTTTGTGATCATGAAAACGAAAAGCTCTTTTGAGTTGCTGAAAGTTGTTTAGTCTTGCATCTTTATTTGGTTTTTTATTCTTTTGCAGCCAATAATTTAGAAGTGGATGCACTTTTTGTCTACACAAAGACAGGGCACATGGCATCTCTGCTGTCACGTTGCCGTCCAGACTGCCCAATCTTTGCTTTTAGTACCACTCCATCTGTGCGGAGGCGCCTGAACCTCCAGTGGGGCCTCATACCCTTTCGCCTTAGCTTCTCCGATGATATGGAAAGCAACCTCAACAAGACCTTCTCATTGCTGAAGGCTAGAAACTTGATCAAATCAGGTGACCTCGTCATTGCTGTGTCTGATATGTTGCAGTCCATACAAGTAATGAACGTCCCTTGAGAAGTACGATTCATTTCTGCTGCAAGCACGGTCTTAATAGTCCTGGATTAATAGTCTAAATTGCCCTTGGTTCAAAATTTGTGTTCTGGGAATGTGCTGCAATGGAGCAGAGAAAAGTTTAATCTGGAGATAGGCCCTTTTCTGTTTCACCTTTTTTGCCTTGAGAGTTGCAACTAAAACCATGTGGTACTCTTGACCCGTAGAGGTTATTTATTATTTGTGCACAAGGCCACCTGCATATGATTTTTCTCTGTTAGGATGAGATACTATAATGGCAAATTTTTATCCTTGGAAGGTCAGATGTAGTTTCTGCTTTAGTTTTCTTTTGCTTGCAATCTAGATTTTTGTATTTGTTATGTTGTATTAGTAACCTGTGTTAAATAAGCTTCTTTGTATTCAAAAAAAAGATTCTTCCGTTAGAAGCCTAGTTACATATGCTTGTGAGAAGCCTAGTTAAGCTTCTTTGTATTCCAATAAAAGATTCTGCTGTTAGATATATGCTTTTTTCAACAGTAAATTTTTATCTGCCGGAGTGGACTATTTCTGGTAAGTGGTAGTAGTGGAAGAACCTTCTTTTGTCAATTGACAATTGTGAGCCTTCTATTAACATAAGATGTATTAACCAGGGTCTATTTTATTGTAGACGAACCTGATGTAATTTTTGAATCTGATTTAGACAGTTCAGATGTTATCTAGGAATATCAAAATGCCGGTGTTGCTGTTCTTAACTAGGAGAGCAACCTCATTTCAAACGTTTCTAACAAATCTTAAAATGTTAATATTTTCAAGGTCAGGCCTAGTGGTTTGCAACTCAAATTTCTGTAGCTATTTCTGGAAGATTGCTCGTGTGTTAAAGATGTGTAAAATGCTGGTTATAAAGTTGCTAAATGATTGAATGATAGAAGGATCAAAGATATCAAATAGCTTGAGAAGTTGCGAACTTGCTAGCCTTGCCTAGTGAGTGGCCCAGCCCAATATCGTGGCCTGGTTGGGTCTTGCTCAGCCTGGTTTCGTTTGCACTTTCTTCTAAAATTGGCTCAACCAAGTGATCAAGTCACCAACTAAGATTGAGTTTAACAGAAAAGATTTATCCCTCATGATATAACAAAATAAAATTTGAATCACCAAAAGATGTATCTAATATCTCGAATATGATTATTTCAATAGAAAGATATGCCTGTTTGTTTAACAAAAAGTTGACCAAGTCATACAAATGACTCTGTAAACTAGAGGCATAAAAGCTTTCCTTTAAATGAAAGATTGCAAGTGCAATCTCTTCGGTGATGTCAGACTGTTGGAGATCATCCTTCTAGAGGGAAAGAATGACCAAGTCATACTGAGCTCATTGGGCTACCAGTAAGCCTCTTCCAACATCCATAATTGCTAGTTTGAATGGCTAGCCTCTGGTCCTATCATATAGTCTCATGCCAACAGCTAAAGAAAGTCTTGGAATTTCTTCAAGACTTTGTGAATATGATAATCCTATTCTTCCATGGAATTTATAAGATGATGTCATTTGTTTGGCACCATTATTTTCTAACTATTTTTTTTGTTAACAATCATATTCAATATACTGTTAGATACTAAATGTGGATATATCTCTCAGTGAGAATTTAAACATTGGTATGCTATGTTTAGAGGGACTAGCTACTCCCATTAGATCCAACCCCCATTAATTCTTAACTATTTTTTGAATAGCTTGTAGTATTCTGTCTTTTAGAATTCTAGTTTTGTTCCTTGGTGCCTTCTGTCTTGATAGAGAAAAATGAATATGGTCCCTTTTTAATTTGGTTGGATGAGAAAAATTAGGTGAATGGGTCAAAAACCATGACAATTAGACAATTTTGATGTTGTAAAAAAAATACATTTTTATTGACAATCTTTAACAAATCTTAATCCTTATCTATTAACCTTTGTTTCCTCTTTAGATCACGTGAATCACCAAAAAAGCATAAGAATACAGATGAACAGAAACAAACTGATGAGCAAGTTGTTCAATTTATTTGATTTTTGTTATTCTTTTGTAACTATTTTACTCAGTTTAGATTTTTTAAAAAAATAATTTTGGAGTAATTATTACAAATGAGCTGACAAAACAGGGTTGATCAATTTAAGCCTGTTTAAATTAAATGTCAAGATTAGAAAAATATGATTTTAAGGTAAGTGGTATTTTTATGCCAGATCAATTTAGGCTTGAGCTTATCAAGAGCCCATCCTTTAGATTCGAGGTTTGACTTGTTTAATCATAAATGTCATGTAAGTTATTGTATAAGCATATCTCTTAGAGGAATCAATACTAATAAAAATTGCAACAACAAAAAAAGATTCATAAAATTATCGCAAGTTTGTAACAATCCAAAAGGTCAAGAGGACTTTGATAGTCTAAAGTTAGACTCATCAAATTGTTAAATGCTCTATTGGATCTTAAATATAAGTCTCCGCTTATAGGATGAAATTCTACTGCAAATGGAGGTTTATATTTACGATCAAATTTTAAATGAAAATCCTACAAAAATCTTTAAAAAATACAAGGAGGAGAGGGAAGAGTGAAACTAATTAAATACTCCCTCTAATCTTAAATACAAATCCTTGTTTGTAGGGTAAAATTATAACTGACATTTATATTATGATCAAAACAGTATTTTTTTTTTTTAAGTGAGTATCTTACAAAAATCTTAACCAGGAATAAGCAGAGGAAGAAGGAAAGGAGTGAAACTAATTAAGTATAAGAAATGAAAATGCTCTCTCTCTCACACACAAATTTTCTGCAGTGACAAAAGAAGGAAGGCATTGATGTTCTTCAGTCTGACATCTGATGTTTGCATGCACCTTGTGAGTTACTGCTCTTTATTGTGGCATCAAACCCTAGCTATGGCCACTTATGGGTTAATAAAAGGAGATGGAGAAGGTTAAAAAGGTTAGTTTTTGTTGATTTTGAATGGTTAAAGTTTTCAAATTTTAATTTCATTTAATGATAGGAGACAAGTTGCAGTCGAAGCATTTTTAATATTTTTAGATTATGAGAGGAATAGATATTGGCTGAAAGATTAAACTTAGGGTTAATAGCTGTAATTTTTTCCCTCAAATTAGTCATGACTCTTCATTAGTTCAATTGGATAATAACCTAAGTTTGATTTCAAAGTTAAAATTTCAGAAGAAAAATAATTTGATATTGCATGATGAAATATAATAGATAAATTAAAAGGGCTTATGAATGTCCAAAAAAAGTATTAAATAAACAAATAAATATGTTTCGAATATTACTATGTAAATTTTTGAATAAAAAGCCTGTGGCTAAAAGAAATTGTATAAGAAGTAAACTTCATTTCTCTCATACAGATTGGATCAAATCAATTTAATTGTCACAAATCAGTTTGTATGATAAAAAAAAATCAAATCAAACCTAAGTAGCTTTTAGAAAGTACTGCCTCCCATCTCTATTAATATAAAGCATTTTTTTAAAGAGAATGAGTCATCTTGGTTATAAGTGATGTATCAATTACATTTCTAAAGACTGACCATATTTAAATAAAGTTTGATGCTTTTTTCACTTCTGAAGACGTTATTCAGTGTTTTTGTTTTTCAAGTATTGGTAAGTTTAAAAATTTATTTTATATTTAAACAAATGTAATAACCTAACTACCTATTTTCGACTTGTGAATTTGGTTGGAAAAGATTTATGATAAGCATTCATTCAATGGAGTATATGTTTAAAATAGTCTCTTATAAAAATAATAAAATTAAAATTGATGCATGTTATTGCTAATAAATATTAATCCACAAAACGTAAGTGAATCCTGGCTTAAATATATTTATTTAATCTTTAATGTAAAACCCTATTGAAAAGTTGATTTTGATTTTAAAGGTCTGACATATTTCTATTTGTTATCAAGTTTTTCTATAATTACAAATATTGATACTCCTTCAACAATTTGATGTTCAATTAAAGAAAACGATTAGGATGTTTTAGAAAAAAAATACAATATCAACTAACTTAACTAACATACTTAATATAAAGGAGAATTGGTCCCCATTGTCATATTAATTATAAAATGAGCTCTAACCAATTTTAAAGTTTGTGGAAGCTCACTTGCATAGGTAAAACTTCAATTGCATATTGTGAAAACTCACTTACATTTAAATATTAGATCATTTTACACCTTTGTGAAAACTCACTTGCATACGAATGACTTCAGTTGTATATCGTGTGAAGATCAGTTACATAATATTGAAACTCAGTTGCATACATAAAAGGTTCAATTATACGATTAATCAGGTAGTGAGGAATTTATCCCCATTTCTCTCTTAATATAATTAAATTGAGTAAAAAAAAATTTATATTTATGACCTTAATAATTTGAAAAACGGTTGAGAGGATATATGCTAGATAGTGACACAAGTGATGACAAAATAAGAGATGAGGCCATAATGTCATCACTTGTGCATTAAATTAAATAAAACACAAAACCTTAACACACAATGCCCATTGAAAACTGCGTTCTCTGAATACTGCTTTTTTTTTTTTTTAGATTCACAATAGGAAATCCAAAACAAGAAGCAAATATGCTGTTTATCTCTCTTCAAACTTCAAATAGCCAAAAACGAAAAATACGAAAAACAATTAAAAAAAATTAAAAATAAACAGGTATCAAAATAGGCAAAAAGGGGGAAAAACAAGAAGCAGCCTAATTGATAAAGATACAAATGGTAATGTAGCTCTGTAGATAGGCCTGCTTGTGACATAAATGAAGCCGTAAATGCAGTTCCTAACTCAGATTTTTTTTTTTACTTTAATTATTAAAAATAGACTTTGCACAAAATCTCCCTCCAAAAAAAAAATGTTTTTCCTTGCCTTCTCTTCCAATCCACTCATAAAAGCACCATTTTCTGGGTTTCAGAGAAGTACTAACCCAACAGGCATGTGTCTGCGTAAACATTCAATGTTGGAAAAGGTAAAGGTATAAATTTGATAATCAAGTGTTAGCCCAGGTGCACCTGGCACAATTAACTTTTTGAAGGTGCAAATTTGACAATTATGTTTTAAAAGTGGGGCAATTTTGACAATACTGTTAAGTCGTACAAAACGTCGTTACATTTTTTGGTTGTGGGTTCCACTCTTTCACGTTTTAAAAAGTAACGGTATTTTGTACGGCTTAATGGTAATGTCAAAATTGCCCCACTTTTAAGATATAATTGCCAAATTTACACCTTCAAAAAGTTAATTGTATCAGCTACATCTCAGCCAATACTTGATTGCCAAATTTGCACATTTACGCTATTATAAATCATGTTAAAAAAATAATTACTATTAATACCAATTAAGGTACTGTTTGCATTTAAACAAAATTTGAAATGAATACTCCCTTGCTCCACAATATAGGTTGATTCTAAAACAATGATTTAACTCAAAATATAAGTCAATTACAGAATAATTAATTTTCATTTTTTAATTTTGCCCCTGAATGCTCATTTTTAATTTTACCGTTCATTTAAAGTGAAAAAATCTTTCAATTCAAGACATATTAAATGAGTTAATCATCAAATTTTTATTCTTGTGAATTAGTTAAAGAATTGAGGATTGGAGGGGGTCAAATGTAAAGAGTGAAGGCTTCAATCCTACTTGTAATTGTATATCATTAATGCATGCCCATCTAATCAAGAAGAAGTCCAATTTAAAAAATTTGATTTTCTAAGCATGGCCCTAAAGTGTTTTGGGCTTAATTAAATTGACTTATCAAACTTGATCGGAATAACCAACTCTAAACACATATAGATTAAGTTGGACTAAGTTGACTCTAATCTCACATTCGACCAACCAAAAAAAAACCAAGTTATAGAGGATTGTAAGATGTGTGTGTAATGATAAAAAAAATACATTGTTAACCAGAATAGGTTGAGTCTAAGGGTTCGTTCATTTTATTATAACAAATCAAAGTTTGAATTACATTTAAAGATATAAAAATATTTAATATTCAACTGTATTTTAAAATTTAGTTGTTTTTAATGAAAAAAGTAAAGGAAAGAAAAGTGTTTCACGGTTTCATTGTACAGTCTGCAAGAAGCTTCAGATTCAGACCTCTTTTAAACCTCTTTTCTTTTTCTTTTCTTTAATTTTCTTTTGTTTTTTTCTCCTTTTTTTAACTTTTAAAGTGTTCGAAGACGTCTTTGCCTTCAACTGCTCTGCCACTTTTTGTTCTTTTCCCTTTATCCCCTGACCCATAAAGAATCAACTTATACTTCAAACGTCGTGGGTGAGTGTTTGTATTAATTTTTTTTGAAATAATTTTACTGAGTTTCAAATATTTATGTAAAAAAAAATTATTTCAACTTATATATAAAAGTATTTTTTAAATGTTTTTGGAGTTTTTCGGTTCTTCCATTGAAGAAATAGAAAGTAAAATAAAAGATGTCAGCACAATGCCTATTTTGTCTACCGCCAAGCAACATTCCCCTTTGATATTAAACTAAGGGCTTGTTTGCCAATCAATTCTCAAAATCACTTTCACGCAAGCCGAGATAAAACTCTCTCATATACATACCTCGGATTCTGTGAAACCAAGGTTTGAAACCTAGGTTTTGTTACTTCCCAAACAAGCCCTAATACTCATTCGCAAAATATTAAACTAATAATCATTTAAAAATAAGCTAAAATAAGACATAGCTCCTCCCACCTAATAGCTATATAATTCATTCGTAACAACTCAAAAAATTTGTCGAATTAATTATTTGTAAATGATAGATGTTAATATCAACAAAAATTAGTCCAATCGTTGTAAGGCTGACTCATTTTACAATGTTATAAGTTCTAATCGCATTGTTAATGTGAAAAATTTGTCGATTTGTGATTTATCAGTACTTCAGTAAATGCTTTCTGAACATGAAGCCATATCCTGGCACTAGTGAATTCCGAGATTTCCGTTTATGGAAATACCATTAAATTTTCTCAATCGGATAATTTGATAAAAACAAATCATAAATTCAGAATATAAAATGAAACGAGGCTTTACATTTATTAAATACTTTTTTTTTCAAAGCCAACCTGTGTTTGTAAGCATCTTTATTATACTTTTCTTTTTTTGGCCAATTTTTTATTAGAATTTTCAAGTATGAAGACTTTCATTGCTTATATGTAACTCGAAATATTTTTTTGTAATTAAAAAACTACAATCCTACTATTTTTTTTTTTTTTGCCAACTACAATCCTACTTTATTAAACTATTTTGAGTGTGACTTCCCATCACACCTCCACTGAAAATAAAAGGTAGCGAACTTCAAGTCCAAGTCCTTTATACTTACATTGCGAATCGAATGATATTTTTATTTTAATAAAAAAGATGCGAATCAATTAAAAATTAAGTTGTCAAATTAATTTATGTACTCTTAACATTATAAAACATAATAGAAATATAATTAATTTCAAACCACAACAAATTAATCCTTATTGGATTTAGTAGATAAAATCCACAGATGATCGTCCAACTGACTACATGCCATCATCAAAAGGCTAATGATATATATATATAGATACATACATACAAACACACATGCACATGTATATACATATATAAAAGAAATTGCTTTACCTACGAGTTAGATCTAATAAAAAATGCTAGTCTCTCACAGTGTGATGAATCAATGTTTAAATCCCGTATAAAGAAGTACCCACATTCAATAGTCGAATACAATTACTTCCGGTAAAATAATGCTATTCTTGGGGAAAAAATTACTAAAAAGAAATTAAAATTAAAATTTTCATCTCATAATCATTTATTGGCCTCACTGATTAATTCAATAATGGCCCACAAATTCATCATCAAGACCTATTCAGCACTTGTAGATAAAACGCTTCCATATCACCGTCGGGACTGCTTGCCTGGAGCTCCCCCATTCCGTTCTCCATCGTCGCCGACGTGCCAGTCCCAACGGCCAACTCCAAGTTCCTATTCCAACTTGTCGTCGCCGACCTGGTTCATCGTTTCTCCCTTTTTCTAAACTTTGAATACTCTCTAATATGTCTCCGTTTCATCGTCGACCTGTCTCCTGCAAGGTCTCTCTGATTCATCAGCAATCTATCTCGTGCAGAGGCTCTATATTTCGTCACCGATCTGTCTTAGATTTTACAGCTCAAAGACACATTTTTGAATCTTCCGCAAAGTACACTCCCTTGTCTAATTGTCTCAATGGAATCACATTTATTGTGGGTGTTATGAGTTGTTTTCACAGTGTGCATTGATGTCTGAGGAAACGGAGAGGAACCAGCGTCCTTTTTTAAAGAAGGTGGCAGCATCCACACGGGTCCATGTAACCCATGCAGACCCGCATGCTTTGCCCACCCGTTCATATGGGTCAAAACGGTTAGGCCGATGGTATGGGGTGACCCGTACCAGTGTAAGTTAAATGGGTGGACCACATTTATACCACCCAGCAACCCAGCCAATCTCTTGCTCACCCCTAAATGGAAGTAGAGTAGAATTTTTTTTTTTTGTTGCTAAACCAGTTCATCAGAGCTTTACCCCGATTACATCCGGATCCGACCCGTGTCGCGCACCTGGCAGTGGTGGGAGAGTCTCCCAACGGGAGTTTTTTCCATACACTAGGTCTCGAACCCGAGACCTTGCTTAAGCGGCACCGAGCCGTTTACCACTCGGACCAACCCCCGTTGGTAGAGTAGAAATTATTAATCCTTCGTAATACGATGAATCAATGTTCTCATTCTTATTGTGATCCTTATTGTGCCTCGAACAGCATCATAACTTGGGAAATTAATGTTCTAATCATTATTGTGATATGTGCTTATATTTAATATTCAACAATATCTAAAATATGATTAACATTTCTGCTTGAAAAAAAAAGAGATTGAATGGGTTTATTTTGAATGCAATAATCTAATATTAATAGATATCAAATTTAAATATCATCAATGCAAAATTGAAAGTAGTTCTCATGTAAATATGTGGTTGGTTTTTTTTTTAACTCAATCAACTATTATTATTTTTTATTTACAAAACTAAATTAACGTTTGTTATACACAAAAGCAATAAAATATTAATTTTCATCAAAATGAAATTAAAATAACTCATATTTATGAGAACCGTACGTTAGAAAATTTTATTTTAAAAAACAGAACCAAAGCATCTTACCCACAGCAATGTTGTTTAAGTGGTATTGGTGAAGAGAAAACAAAGAAAGGGCCATCATTTCCTATGAATGGTTTTCATTATCAAATTGCTTTATGTCATTATCACTCATCATCTCTCAATTTTTTTTATTTATATTTATTTTATATGAACTAAACAAATTATTACTGCCTCCAATTACAACCACTTTTGTTGCCTTTGATACAAACAAATAGAAACCCCCATTTTTAATCACAAGATTTACCTATGAAGGTCATGTCCATATCATCACAAAAAAAAATTTCAGAAAAAAAAATTGAGATTTCATCATGTAAAAAAAAAATGAGAAAGAAAGAAATGTACAGCTCACAGCATTAATTTATAGATGTTTATATTATACTTTTAAAAATAATATGCATGTATGTATGTCCTTAAGAGAAGTAGAGTATATAGTATAACTAATCTTCTAAATATATACTTTTAAAAATAATTACTCAAGATAAAAAATATTAAAAATAATATATATAATAAAATAAATTTAAATCATACATACTATTTTATCTAAACGATATATAGATTAATTGCAAAACAAGAGGAACATTTTGTAGAATAATGTAAGGTGAAGGTTATGGAATAATAATCAATATCAATAAACTAACAATTAATATATATTATATATAAAATTAAATTTATTAAAAAGCCTAAGGATGTCATCTGCAAAACATGAAAATAGTAATACTATTTTAATTTATTTCAAATGAAAGTAGTTAAAAAAATAAATACTTCATTTATGGAGAATTAGAAAATAAACAATAAATAAGAAAAAAGAAATTAGAATTATCATGATGGCATGTATAATGTAAGGTAGGCCAACTATTTAGGAAGTTTAGAGGAATAAGGAAGAGGACAAACATACAGTTACAATAACCTTTTTATTAATTTTGGCAAAGTAGTTGCAAAGTATGTTACCTGTCTCTCTTCTTCTCTTTTTTATTTTTCCCTCCCTTTTCAGTTGTCAGCCAAACATGTTTTCACTTTTCATCATTATTATTTGGTTGTACACAATGAGGTCTTAGAATTTTGGATTGGATATTCCACAGTGTAAATATTTTATTTTAAAAAAAATTAATTACAAAAATTTCAACAACAAAAATATAGAAATGTGAAATTCATTGATTGATAAGTTTTTTAGGAAAAAAAAATAATCTGCAAGTATTTATAGTTTCATCGAATTTTTAGTCAGATTTTCAACTGATTTTAATCAACTCTATGTGATTTATTTTTTTATGAGGACCTTAATCATTTCTTTTTATTTTTAATAAGTCCATCTAATTTTAGGTGACTGATAAAAAAAACTGTAAGAACTTGATTAAAAATGAGGTTAAACCATAATACTAGAGAAAATACAAAAAACTATAGGGACATCATTAAAATTATATGAAACTATAAGGATCTAATAAGAAGAAAAATATAATGATATAGTTAAAAGTTAGACGAAATTTGAAGAACCTAGATTAATTATTCATTTTTCTTATAAACATATGACATTCATTATTATTGACTAATCTAAATTTAAATATGGTTAAATCTAAATAAGAGACAATTCTCCTTATTTTTTTCCCTTACCGAATTCCAATTTATAAGTTGACTTAAAAATTAGTAGTATTAAATTTCCTTTCACCTGAGGTAGCTATTGTTATTTAAGTGATAAGTCGTAAATAAATCAGTATTCAGAAGGAAGGATCCAAATCCATCAAAGCCAAAAATATTAAACAAATATTAAGTTAAAATTAATTTAATGTATGCACAAAATGAATAAGCAAAAGTTAGTAGTGGTGTATTTACAAAAGGGAATTCAAAAGAATCCAAAAACGAACCCCAAAAAACTCCCCAAAATGAAGTTAACTCACAGTTTATTCTCATGGGAAAAAAAATTTCCTTTTGAAAATGTTGTGTTTATTTTTTTTTTTGGGGGCCTGCCAAATAAGTTAATTATTTTTCTATCTTGTAATTTCCATCCATGTCTCAATCATATTTGTTTTCTTCCATAATAACAAAACCTTCAGAGTTCTTCATCATCCTCCCACATTATTTGAAAATTTCTTCCTAGTTTTGACCAAAATTGGATTCAGCGTATTTACTGCATATATACACACACACATAAATATTATTAAAATGCTCACACATGCACATTCGAACAGCTAATTTCCTTCCATAATCATACTTTATTTCATGAAAATTTTTTATTCTAGGTATATTTTTGGAGATCATTGAATTATATTATTATTTATATAACAATATGCAAGTAGTTAGAAAAGTGATAGTAGAAAATCAAAATCTTGTAAGTTGAAATTGTGGAATTTTTCATATTAAAACTAACAGAATTTTTTTTTAATTCCCATAATTAGGGTGAACTTAATCAAAGTTTTTATAGAATTTTCACTTAGAACTAACAGGAATAATCTTAGTGAAATGAGTTTTAACCGTTTAGTATGAGGTATTGAATTTAAATCCTCATTAATACAAAAAAAAGATTTTAAAAGAGTTACTTTCAATTAAACTCAACAAATTATCTAGATCAGAGTATAATGGTCCATTAATTTAGACGATTCCTGCCTAATTTTTTTAATGAAAAATGTCTTCTGATCAGGGCTCAACTATGGTCAGGCCATTGAGCATTAAACCTGTATGTTATCCAGTTTAGAAAACCGTTCGGATTTTAAAATTTTAATAATAATAATAATAATATGTTATTCATTTAAATCCATTTATGAGTGGATTTTATCATATTTTATACAAACAAAAAAATTAAATTTTATTACCTTTTAAATTTATCTCTATTTAATATATATTATACCTTATAAGAATAAAATTAACACAATAATAAATTAAAAATAAAATTGTATAGTTATATGAAAAGTTTAATAATGTGACTTATAAATAAGATAAAAAAAATTTCCTCTATACAATATATATATAAGCGAACTGAGAATACTTTAATTATTTTTTATTATGAACTATGATATCAAATATTTATTTGGTAACTATCAAGGCCTAATTATCATATTTATTAAGATAAAATTCTTTTAAATATTTATTTTTTAGACCGTAGATTGCTCTAAAAAAATTAGCAGTTAAGCTCAATAAGCTCCTAATGCTAAAAGCAGACGAAGAAAGATTTGACATCTCATCTGCAACAAAACATATCCAAATGGCCACTTTATTTATAGTCCAGTTGCTTCAGCCCTGTTATAGAAATGACACTTCAATGTTTTACTCCTCTTTTATAACATAGATCACTACTTAAAAGAAATGACTTTATATGTCACCAAAAAATGACTTTATGTAAAATATATTTAATCTTTATTTTTCAATTTCACCCCTACACTAATTACATATTTTAATTTTTGTCATTTAATACTCATGTAATCCACATTATTCAATAAAAGTAAAAACTACTAAAATATTCAAGAGTTAACCGTTAGTTCTTGATTCCAATCAATTAGTCAAAATGACATGTTTTATGGACCAGAAGGAATATACTAACTTGTTGATTTACTTGATCATTTAAAATTTCAATTAAAGTTAAATCTTTTATCGATTTATGAAAAATATTATCTATTGTGAAAATATTTAAACAATAAAAATACACATAAGCTCTTTTAAAAATTAGGCAGATTTTTTTATACATTACTGAAATTATTTAATTTGATGAGACAATTCTACAAATTGGTTTTCTATTTGCCCGTGCCTTTTTTTTTTTTGTTTAGTTGAATGAAATCTAACATACCCTTAAACTTCCAGAACTTCTGTGCTCGTATTAATTTATTGCCTCCAATATTAAATGTAAAAAATGTAAAAATTAAATGCATGAGTATTTATTTAGGTATCAAATATATGTCAAGTCAACTCACCAAACGCATGCCCAAGATTAAAGCTCAAAAAGCCTTTTTTGGGTATCAAATATTATATTGTGCTTTCATAAAGCTAAATGCCTTATGTGTGATCCTGTGGGTGCGCACCCGTGTGTATCACAAACAATGAAACAAAATTTAATGAAGGATTAGAAATTAAATAAATAAAATCATAGTTTATCTCCTAAACTTATCATGTTAAGTAACCTATATCCTAAATCCTTAATCATAAACCCCATTTCAATTTAAATTCAAACTTTAATTTGACAATGCAACAAAGTGAAAAATTAAGCTAGTTCTGCAACATTTAAGCTATTCCAATTATATATAATAATAGTTAATTACTACTCTGAATTTAAAAGTTAAAAATTGTTGTTAGGAATATCGGTAAAAAATCCTTATTTAAAGATGTTATTGGTAAAAAAGACTTAATTTAAAATACAAGTACTTCTTATGCATGGAATTCTGTAGACTATCTGTACTTTTTAAATTGTCATACGTAAAAACATGTTAGGTTATTCTAACTAATAAAATTTCAAAACAAGGATTTTCACTTGGGAGAATTAGAGAAGTCCCCTATTGAAAAATTAATTGTAGAATTGAACCTTCCATATATATGCAATTGAGCTTCTACAATATACAACTGATCTTCCACATTATATGCAAATGAGCATGTCACATGTGCAATTGGGGATTTTCCCCAATTCTCCCTTTTCACTTATTTACCCTTATTTTTATTGTATAAAAAAATAGGCAATCCATATTTAATGAAGCATACAATTCATCAAATTTGTCAAGAAATTAATATCCTACAAACCTATCAAATTTAAATGTAAAATCTTAACAGCAATAATTGAAATTCTTGACTTTTATTTATGGAAAAGCATTATTCAGCTATTATTAGTTACGAACCGATCCATATTGAAGATATTTGTTGGACTATAAATGGGACAAAGCTCTTTAAGTTACTTTTTATTTATATAAGCCTAAAGATTATTTCGAAAAAAATATTTAATCCGTTTCACTCAATCCAGCTAATTTCGGTAATAAAAATTAAAGATTCATGATTAATAATATTAAAATTTATATGATGCCAAGATCCTTTATAGCTTAGTTAATAATTAGCTGCAAACTTTATCTTGTTCCTCCTCTTAATCTGGTTAAATTAGATATGGCAAAGTTGATGAAAAGAAAGTGATTTGTCCTTCAGGATGGCTTTATTGGAATTAGATTAATTCAGTACTTAGTGGGTGAAAATTAAATATATAATTAATATTTGCAAATTTAATTTGGAGGTAGGACCCCCTAAAAAATGAATTTCTTAAACTACTCAAAGATTGAAACTTTTTCTCAAGTCACACACAGAAAAAGCAAAACCCTAAAAAAAATTACAGCATTTGAAATATTTAAAAGCTAATAACTAGCCCATGTTCCCAAAAGATTTAAAGTCAGAATGATGGGTATATATATTTTTCTTTATTTTTTTCGAAAGGAAAAAAAAATCTAATAATTTCATTAGACACCATCAAAAGAAGTTCATTAAAGTGTCATCAATGGTTAAAGCTCAAACATTGGAAAAAAAAAAAAATTAAACCCCAAGAGTGTTTAGTGACATTAACCTAATCCATTGGCCATGATTATGTCTCACTGATTGCAAACCACTTTGGCTTTCTGGCATCTTAATCATACATAAAAGAACAAATAAAGATTTGTATCTTTTAAATAATAATAAAACAATTTTCTATGTGCATAATACAGCTATACAAGTTTCCAGTTCAATGTTTTGGAGAAAAGTCATTACTTCTGCTAAGTTATTTTGTTTTGCTTTCCCAAGACAAAGTATGAAAATTATAGGCTCTCATGAAGAATAATAATAATAATAACAACAATAATGTTATTTTATAGGTTAATTATTCTCAACCATAATCCTCAACCAGCTTGGGAGGAACAGGAGCGTTGATTCTTGATGTGTACTTTTCATGTGTACACCCTCTTGGACGGATTTTGATAATGAAAAATTGCTACAAAAGCACTCATTCCAAAATTTATTGACATCTACTGAAAAATATGTTTAAATGTCAGTTATCTTTAATTGGTGTAACTTTTTTTTTTAATGGTGTACAACATGTCTTCAATTATATATAAAACATAACACATTATCTCATATGTTACATGTAGTTGGATAAAAGTTGCGCCCGCTCAAGTAGTCAATGCTATTTTTTCTGCCTCCAAGAAGTCAATGCTATCAAGTAAAATCTTAAGGGTTAATATCATTATTAATCTGTATAATTTTGTGAGAACTTAATATGAGTTAATGTCATTAACTTAATGGATTACAATAAAAAATTTGTGAAAATTATACGGATTAAAACGCTCAGACCAAATCCTTATAAAACTATAAATGCCAAAATTCATTTAATCTTGATAAATTATTTTTTTGTGAGTTAACAAGGATATCTCAAACTACTTTGTGTTGGAGATTAATCCTTTTCGGTATCTAGAATGTAAATGTTTTTGCTTCTCTTAATAAGGTGAATTTTCATAAATTCGAATTTGTATTTTCCTTATAGGTGTAAAACCTCTTATTACATCAACCAACAGCTTATCAGTAATTAATTTGATAAATTGATTCTTAAATAATTTAAACAAAGTACCTGCATGAACATTTCGCTTTATTTTCATAATATTAAGTGAGCTGTGACACCATAAGTCACTATATTTCACTTGGTTTACATAAAATAATTCCAAAATTTATGATCAACTGTACATTCATTGAACAACATATGCCCAAGTTATAGAAAAATTAGTTGCGAAAAAAAAAAAACTTGCATACACTTGTTTGTCTCTCATCCTGAACCATTTATTACGAAAACAATTAAAGTTCTTATTTTGAGTAATTAGCAACAAGGGAAAATTGGGGAAAAGTATCATATTTGAGAATTAATTGTAAAATGGGATCTTTCATACATGTGCAATTGAACTTCCACAATATGCAACTTAGCTTTCACACTATCTGCAACTGAGCTTCAACGTATGCAATTAAGGAAGTCTTGTTCTCCAATTAATTTTTCAATAGAGGATTTTCCATTATTGATACGTGAGCACATGAGAGGAGCTATTCAGTAATCAATATACAAGATTAAATTCCGATATTTAAAATGCCAATAAAGAAAAATATACATGCTAAAATAATTGCAGTGAGTCCAAATATTAGGATGGTAAAGTATTGTTTAATTCTTGGTTATTGTTATTATTGCATTTAAAAAAAAAACTAAAGTTACCGATTATTGTCTACACGACCCTATACAAGAAGCAGTGAAATGATATCTTTCAAATATAATAATTAGTTAGAAATAAAGGGCAACAGGGAGTCTTAATTATTTGTTTTCTGGTTCATGATGGAAAATTGACTCAATCTTCTAAATTAATATACAATCAATTGAACCACTTTTCACAGATTAAAGTGTGGGTTTTAGTTGATTGTGAAAGGATATTGTTATTTGATTTTTGCTTTCCCTTTTCTGAAACAAAAAGATGAATTGGAAAAAAAAGTTGATGCTTGGAGCCTAAACAATAATATATATATATATATATTGGAAAAAAAAAATGCTAAAAATCCCTTATTGCAAGGTACCTAAATTTTATTAAAAACACAAATGGAAAAGGGTTGCACCCGCTCTAATACTTGAGTCCCCCTAAGGTTTTTTATTTTTTAGTGAATCCTAAGGTTTTTTTTTTTAATTAAAGAGGCTGGCATGACCTTAGTTTCCAAGAGTCCTAAGGTATTTTTAGATAATAAATTTTTTAATAAGAGATTTTTCACTCATTTTTCCATTTCTCAATAATGTGTTTTTTTTCATCTATAGAATGTGGAAATTGGACTCTACTAGAGAGATGTTTATATGATTTTTTTTTTCAACATGAAATGAGAGAACTCATATACTTGTTCAAAATTCTTGAATTGGGAAACATAATTTATTTACATTTGATTTTGATTATTCACAATAAAAAGGGTTAATATAATTTTTTAGTCCTTTACGTTCATATTGATTGTGATGTTGGTATCTCAAAAGATAAAATGGTTTAAATATTTATTAGATTATAGAGATCAATGGTTTAACTAAAATGAAAATTAATTGATCAAAATCACTGATTTTAAATTTAAAAAATTAAAATCAAAATGAAAACAAATTTATGTAATAAAAGATTACATTAATCCTTTATTTTATTTTTTATAACTTTCATAGTTACTGGTGAGAGTTCTTGATAAAATCCACGAAAAGTTTTAAATTTTATTAATAAAATCACAATGATACGTTTTTAATTATCTAAAGTGAGAAATTGTTTTTGGTAAAAAAAAAATAAGAAGTCAGGAAACAAATGGGATGAAAATTAAGTGAAAATTCATTAAGTCCATTTAATACTAAAACACTTAATATAGATTTGTCCCCCAAGTCAGGAATCAAACACTATAGTGGTAATTATTGAATTCATTTTAAATGTGTAAACACAAAAAAAAAATCCTTAATTAATTATACTTCTCCTAATAAATCGAGTCAATTAAGAATCATCACAAAACATGAGACAGTTAATTATTAACTCAATCTTCATAAGTAATACACATAGATGATTATAGATTTGTGAAATTGGGTTTAATATGATGATTAATTGATTATTGATAGTAATGAAGATTGTCTGGTACGAACATCCATTAATCAATATATGGCTCATTGTGGGGCCCATCTATGTACGAATGGACAGACATGCGTACAATACAAGACTTTTCAATTCATTCAATCCCTCTTTCTTATCATTAACAATTTCTTTTATTTTATACTTTTTATTTTTTAACCCCATTTTTAACTTTGAAAAAATTGGGAATGAATTTTACATTGAAAAATTGATTATAGAATGGAATATTTGACACATATGTCACTGGGTTTTCACAATATACAATTAAACTTCTACATGTACAATTAAACAGGTCTCCATTCTTTAATTAATTCTCCAATTGAAAATTTTTCTTCAATTCTCTTTTAAACTTTTTAATTTTAACCTTTTGACACCTGCGGTATAAGGCAAATCCTCGCATTGTTTCAACATCTCACAATTTCCACACAATTTTGTTTTTGTTCCAAAAAAGTCCAGTTGGATTGGATCTCTGAGGAACATTAGGGTTATTAGATGTTTTTAGTCTTATTGAATGCTTACAAAAATACTTATATATCACCCATCAAGAAGATTCTTATATCAGTAGCTAATCTATTAAAAAGATTCTCGTACCGTAACCGATTATAAACTAATTTCTTACCAATTTAAACCAATATTTATTGGCAATTTTCGTACAATTGTAGACGTATGTAATGGCACTTTGCTCCTGCCCTTATCTGCTATGAGTGAATCTGCTCTGGATGAAACAACCACTGTGTGATTGCCTTTTACCATACCTATACCTATGCTACATGATTATCTATAATAATATATAATATTGTCACATGGTATGTAGCCAATAGTAATTTTTATATCACTATCTGACTAATGTGAGAACATTAGTTTGAGATTTTTGAAGCATAATTATTTATTTAAATAATAAGTTTTAGAGATAATGTGTTGCAAAATATTGCATAATGTGAGAACATTTCATGACCAAAAAGGAAAAAAAAACTGAGCATTAACTTGTTACTCCCTCCAATTCTTATTATAAACATTTAATAATATTTTTATATAAATCAAACAAAAAATATATTATATTTTAAAACATGACAGAGATCTTTGTCGTAATAATAGGAAGGAGTATAATTTATGGAAGTAAATCATCATCAAAAAAATTAAATCTTTAAATATCATGATTGGATTATCTGACCTAGTCTTCATTTGTTTATTTTTATCTCTCTCCAACATCATCATTTTCTCTTGACGTTGCTATAAATTTTTTTTAAAAAATACAATTAAATATTATGAATAATGATGTGTATAATAAGTTAATAACACTTAATTTACATTTAAAATACGATAGAATGAAATATACAAAAAAAATCTGTTTCTACACTTTAAA